>JAEMPF020021132.1:12500-28512 GCA_022496165.2 Catalaphyllia jardinei
CAATTGGTACAGGTGTGAGTGACTTAGAAGTTGTATTTTTTTAAGGCTAATTCTAGCTGATTTAATGACATATGTAGCAAAGATCTATCAAATAGACCTAAATATGCTATGTTAAACACACATAACTTAGATATGATTCTTCAACTTAAATATATGCTGATAGTAATGAATCCGGCCAGAATCGCCTCAAATGACTGGAAATCCTAGAAATGCTATGGTCAATGATGTGCCTTATCACGAGTTCGGTGACCTCCAATTTTTTTTATGTTTTTAATCTAATCTTATCATTTTCTACCTGCGGTCAAAGTTTTAAAAAAATCTGTATGTGGGAAGTTTTTGGCCACGAACATCCTTAAGTCATTTATGCACATAAGTTAATTCATGATGATGTTGCAAAATTGGAGTCCCATCCCCAGAGCCCACAATCCTACTGGCCTGTGGCAGGGATCAAGAGCTCTGGCTTTGTCCAACACCTGACACGGACTTCCCGTCAAATCTGGCAAATCTGATTGGTGGAGAATGGGAAACAAATACTCTGTGCATGTGATGAGAGCAAAAATCATAAAAGTAAAAGTGCTGTCAAACCCC
Organism: Catalaphyllia jardinei; assembly: GCA_022496165.2. NCBI lineage: Eukaryota > Metazoa > Cnidaria > Anthozoa > Scleractinia > Caryophylliidae > Catalaphyllia > Catalaphyllia jardinei. The sequence continues at coordinate 13,089 of JAEMPF020021132.1, forward strand.
TAAGCAGCCATCCCTATTAGGATGCCAGTAATCAAAGTTGCGATGGGAGCTTTCGCATTATTTTTACCTGTATGGACATTGCCTACTTTTTGTTTGTGCACACAAGCTCTGTGCCTCACATTACTGCTTCATCCACCGCTTTTGATTGTTTTCAAACCCAGTTTCTGTCGGTCAGATGTGTATTAGACTCCATTCCTTCACCGTGTTCTTCCTTGGTAGGTTACAGCTGAGAACCAAAGAGGTTACAGAGAAGTGAAAAGTGGCTCAAAATATATAGGGATAAGGGTGCATTTCTCCTATCTTTTTGGGCTGACTTTTGTTAATGGAAACAAAAAATTGCTTTAAATAATAGAAGGTTTAAAGAAATCAAGGCCTCCAAAAATCAGGATTCTAGTGTGATTTTAAAGATTATAAGGAAATTGCGAACGAGCTGTGAGCAGCACCAATTACAAGAACAAAAACCAACACGACTGTCTCTTTCTCCAAGATTGTTTGACTCTGGTAGTGTTCTGTTATGTAACCTATAGAGTATTAATTTTATCTCAACTCCTTAATTATGTCAATGGGGTAAATCGTTTAACTGTCAACACGTGCCTTCAACAGTAGTTTTCTTCCAAATTTGCACTCCTTTAAAAAAATAGCTAAATAGCACAATATATTCATGTTCAGAATAGAAATTAAAACTGTTATATCATGTATATTTTATTTTATTTTGTGGGTAGCACGGCTCAAACCCTGGCTCACGTGACTTGTATAACTCACTGGCTTGGACATTAGGCAGACCCCACTAGTGCTGGGGTTGACATTTGACTCAACCAACTATGTTGTCAAGTACAGGACTGGAATAAGAGCAAAATTTTCTTACTGAGAACAAATCAAGTTTATGAACCTGCACTTAAACCAAGAACACCAGAATAGTGGCATTTTGCTTACCACTGACAGCAAACATCTTTGAGCTGAAAAACTAGCTTTTTAACCCATTGACTCCTGTGGTGGCCGTAACTGGCCATGACGAGCCATTGGCCTTTCTTCCACTTCTGACATCATCACGTTTGACTAGAATTGGCGTCATCTATACTCAACATGACTTCTGCAGAAGGAAAAGATCTTTCCAATGATGCCCAGATCAGAATGATCGACCTAATGGTGCCTGAGATATGCACTGCACAAAAGTGCTCAAAAAGTTGAGTGAAAAACTCAGAGCAAAATTTCCTGCCACTACACCTGGCTGCCCCATGGTAAAAATTGCTTGCCTCTATAACGCTTTCTTAGAAGTTTTTTAACTGCAAGCAGGCGCAGTAGAAGGTCAAACACTGCAGCAAAAAGAAAAGAAAAGGAGAAAAAGGTAAAGGGGAAAAAATTCAAAAAGCATAAAGACGTAGGTCACCTTCTCGCCCAATAACTATCTCAAAATTTCGATTTCTACGCACACCCAAGCCAAAATGTCATAAAACATGATGCTACTGGCAAGAAAGGCAAGGTGTCGTGTTGCAATTGCATTTTTCACTAGATTAAAGCTAATTTGACTGAGATCCAGCCTCAAAACCACCAAAATGTCCAAAAACACATTTTTGGCAAAAAGCTGCAGGAGTCAATGGATTAATATCTGTCGAAAATTATATTGAAGTCCAACTGTAAACCTGCAGATGGCATAGTGTGTGTGCAAAACAAGTGCAAGATGCGCAAATGTTTCACTTACAGAGGAAGTGACTGGAAAAAAATGTAGTGGGTACTGTAAAGGTTTTCAAAAACATCAGTAGTTTTGAAAAATGTGTGGCAAGCCAGTTCAGTGCGCCATTTTTCTCTTGTTGGGAGCAAAAGGTATTTAGACTGCATTTTGTTGAAACAGAGGAAGGCTGCAAGGATGCTTGAGGGACAAGGTGCCTAATTCAGTTCATGACCCCGTGCCAGAAGCAACTTTCTTTCTTACTTTTTCAATATGGCTTCTACTACCACGAAATAATAATCAGCCTTATTAAGTGAGGGTGCTCCAATCAAGTTTGTCATTGATGGTCAATCCAAGTGATTTTGCAGTAGTGACCTGGCTAACTTGAAAGTCATTAATTGCAACAGTTGGGGATTCTGCGAGAGTACTTAGTCTCTGCCTATGATCCAAGAACACAAATTCTGTTTTAGTCATATTTAGAGTGAGTTTGTTTGCTATCAGCCAGTTGTGAACATTTTAATGCTAATTATCTGGGGGAAAAAAACACATGGCCACCCCAATTTTTCTTTGTGGATTCCAATAGCCCTTGCAAAGATCTACCTTTTACACTTGGTTCTAACCTGGCTCAGAAACCTTTGTATTTAGTAGGCACTGTCCTTAAGTGGCCAGCCTGCTTTAACTCCACCACTACCCATTTCCATGAGGGTGGCCATTTAATAGGGGGTTGTACTGGTAGTTTAAGTTGATGTGACAAGTGAATTTTGTAAGGACAGTGTGAAACAGGATCACTCTCCCCACCTTTGCTACCAGCTCTCCGATTGTGTGTTCTGCATAGTTTTGTAAGTTAAACCCATACAAAATGCAAGCTTCCTGACATACACAGTACACTGATTGCCAAGAGACTAATACGATTATTTGTTTCCAATTTTTTGAATGCAGTGTAATAATCATCATGGTAAAAGCATGGTTTATGGATTCCTCTGATGAGGATCAGACACTTCCACATCAGCTTGATCCTCCAGAACCAGTATCACTGGAAGATTTGAAGAATTGTGGAGTATTATACTGGAAGGTAAAGTTATACACATTTTAATTTCAGGCATGGGAACAATAAATTATATTGAGGTTTGACAATGAGAGAACCAATTGAACCGATGCATGGATAAAGACCCTACGTGATATGTGCAAGATTTTCCTAAAAACTTGCTTTTTGCTTCCTTGTACAAAGATAGGAGAATTTGCATGAGATAAAGTCACTTGGGTTTTTTTTTTCACACACACATTCAATTTAAGTGACAGGGCCCCCTTGCAGAAATGCAATATACTTTTAGTATACTATTAAACAACAAGAAAAGTATACTCTAAGCCAAGTAAAAAAACACGTTTCTCATCCGGATTTCTATAAAAAAAGAGAGTGGGTGGGCGGTTTTTCTTGTTATTTATTTACTATTGCATGCTTTCTTTACACATTATTACCTTCCCCCAGGGATGCGTTGAAGCTCTTAGGTCAAATATTCGAAGTTGGACCGATCCAAATTGTCAAACGTAATCTGTAAATTCAGAAGGGCGAATGACCTTAGTTATGTTTCGAACAGATGATGGCAGCCGCTCAAACGGCCAAAAGTAATGAATGGATGTGTTGAAATTGAATGGGTGCCTTCCTTTGGGGTGATCCGAGTTCGGATCAGTGATCCAGGATCTGTCTGGATCTGTCTGGATCATGGTGCATCAAAGGAACCGGCGAATCCACTCTGGTCATGGATCCGCCGGTTCCTTTGATGCACCATGATCCAGACAGATCTTGGATCACTGATCCGAACTAGGATCACCCCAAAGGGACGCACACTTTACTTCGAATGCTTTGATTAGCGTGAGCTGCTGTTTATATGTTCTACAAATTATTTATAACCGGCAAAACGTAAACAAATACAGCCGAAGACGTTGATTCTCACCCATACCGGCGCACAAATAAATCGTTGACTTTCCAATGGATACGGCTACCATTACACAGAGGTCTTAGGTAGTTTCTTAATGAGGTGATTAACATTAAGTTCTAAGCATAAGCCATAAAAAGTCTAAAATAATTGTTGGAGAAAATTTTTGTTCGCGAATGGTACTGACAGTGGGAAGATTTTGGTCACGTGCTAAGCAACTCGTGAATGCGAGAGTGGCTCAAAATAACTTTACAGATTGAAACAGAGATAAGGCTGTTGGCTTGTTGTTGTTGCGTTATAATTGTTTTCATGAGTTTTAGTAACATATACTTGCTTAAGCTTTATGCCAAATTTATTCCATGACGCTTTGCAAAACAAAAGTTCTTTTGCAGCGAATTGCATAATCGACTCATCAAAAAACTTTCCCTTGCAAAAACTTTGACTTAGTACAAACGTCACATCACATAAACCGTATTTATTTATTTACTTATTTATTACAATTTAATGGCATCAATAGAATACTTACTAATAAAACTAATATAAATAGCCATATGGATAATCTGTAAAGGAGTCCAGAACCCCATAAAAAACAGATCACCAATGAATATCTACTAATACAAGTTACAAAGTATAATATAAAATCAAAATAAAATCAATAATTCAACAATAACTAATTTAATGCATGATCCAATAAACACTTCTTGACTCCCCGCTTAAAAATAAACACTTATTGCCTTACGAATATCGTAGGGCAAAAGATTTCATGAGTCAACTATCCTGTGAAAAAAACTATATTTAAGTAGATTTGTTCTTGCATATTTCTTCTTAAGAGATAAATCATCGTATTTCCTAAATGAATAATGATCAGCATTAGAATAAAAATCAACGTATGAATCGATATTGATGTTACTTAATCCATTGAGAGCTTTATATAAAAAAGTAACATCAGCTAGAAATCTCCTATTTTCTAGTCACATCAAATTTAGCTTCTTTAAACGAGTCTCATAATTTTCCTCAGTCTTTAAAATGAACTTGGTTGCTCTTCTTTGCACTTTTCAACTTTTTCTATATTCCTCTTGGTGTAGGGTGACCATACAACAGAGCAGTATTCAACATTCGATCGAACTAATGCGCAGTAAAGAGTTCTCAGAGTCGTAGTATCATCCAGACCTCTACAGGTCCTTTTAATTAGCCCTAACATTCTGTTTGCTTTTGACACTGACAATAATATCAGTGTGCGAGTTCCAGTTAAGATTGTCAGTAGTTGTAACTCCCAAGTCCTTGAATTCTTTAACTTCTTCCAAAAGAGAATTGTCCAAGGAATAATTAGAGACTAAAGGTTGCCTTTTCTTTGTTAATCTCATAACTTTGCATTTTTGACATTAAAAGCCATGGCGTTGCGAATACTCCAATGCTGAAGATTATCCAGGTCCCGTTGAAAACAGAATTGATTTTTAACATCATCAATGACTCTTGAAGTTTTACAATCATCAGCAAAAAGCGCAATAGTATTTCCAGGGAGAACAACATCGGGCAAGTCATTTACAAAAACTACAAAAAATAACAGCCCCAAAATGGAGTCCTGTGGGACACCAGACGGAACTTCTAACCAGGTGGAGGAGACGCCATCCAACACAGTTCTTTGCCAACGATTACTCAAGTAACTCTCACACCACTGTAGTAGGGAGCCAGAAATTCCAAAATTACAGAGCTTCCAGAGTAAAATTGAATGATTCACTCTGTCGAAAGCCTTGGAGAAGTCCAAGAAAGCAACATCCACCTGTCGTCCCTCATCCAAAGCTGTGACCCATTGATGGTGAGTGAGAACCAATTGTGACCCACAAGACTTCCCTTTCACAAATCCATGCTGCCACTCAGATAAATAAGGCGAAATATGCGAGTAAATAGCAGTATGCACAAGATGCTCCAAACATTTAGCTGGAATAGGTAACAGGGAAATTATTAGAAATTCCTGTCTTCAAAGATATAGTGTTTTGGCGTTAGGATGAATGACTCATGGTGAATAGAACCAGGGAAATTTTTATTGTTTGCATTGATGCTTCAGAAAAGAATAAAGTTCATTAAGATTAGCGACTCTTCGACATGTGCCGCCAGACAAAACTTTCCCTGGCAGAAAAAATTAAAATTAATGCAAAAACGGCACATCTCCAAAACAGTCCAAAACCTTGATAGAAACTGATGTCTTCAAAGATATAGTATTTTGGTGTGTGACTAAACGATTTTTACCTTATTGAAGGGGAGATTTCGTTTTTAGATCAGTTTCTGTGACGGTTTTATGCAACAGACGGCCGAAAGCCTGAAAACTTCCCTTCTGCCCAAAATTAAAAATGTTTGTGTTAGCAGTTATTGCAGAACGAAAAAATGTAGACAACTGCATTCCGAGTGTGTAATGAAAATAGCTGCAGTATCAGGATTGAAAAATTATGGAGGGTGCAGTTCATTCGCACTGAGCAAGATTCGCAAAATCAACTCTTTGAACCCACGCACGACCTCAAATGTCATGTACATATTTAATGTACTACAAAGCAGACATGCTGCTATTCAAAGACTTCACTATAAAACTGTAGATATAATTCAATGCAACAGTAAGTGGCCTTTTATTTAATTCCATTCTTTATCACCTGGCATTGGACAAGCACCACAAGACTGTCAAATGCTTAGACGTAACTTGGCCTACAATGTGAAGTCAAAAGTGACAATAAACCAGTACAATTTTACAGCTATAGTCATGAAGTTAACTCTAAATGTGAATAAACTACAGCAGAGCCCTAAATTTCTTATCAGAGAGTTAAAATCTATAATCTTCCGTTTATCATACCTGACCTGCTTGGTTAGTAAGAGCAATAACAATTATTAACACAATGTTACAGCAAACCCCTAAATGAATTGTTAGTCAAGTTTTCTGGTCTGCAATGTCGCCTAACTCTTAAAAACTAATTTAAACTTCAACTTGATGTCAATATTAATTTGTTGATGTACTCTTCCTGTAGGCCACCATCAGTGGCAGGTCAAGTTAATGCTTAACTTAAACAACAACAGGGTTGGCTGGAAATAGCAGGTGACTAATGTAAGCCTTAACACAGACCAAATATGGCTTTCAATCCACTTTCCATTAAAAATGTCAAACACCGAAAAACTGTGAGGATTAATATCAGTGATACAGAAGCTGTTCCAGTCTACAAGAACCACAAATGAGACATCTGTTAGAGTACCAACTGCTTTCCCTGGGTAATTTTTGGTTAAATACCATGCAACTTCATCTGCTTCCCTATAAATGAAATATGAACCACTGTTTGTATCAGCATGGAAATGGGTATCTATAACCAAGAGTTTTCCAGTACCATCACTTACAATTAGGACTGACTTTTTATGGCAAATGAAAACAGCAAAATTCTGCCCTTTGGAAATTGCTTCTGCTATAGCTGAATACCACTTATCACAAAGCCTTCCACGATGTGGCAATAATAAGTTTACAAGATTTTGATGCAATTTCGGAGAGCAATACAGCAATAATCGTACATGCACTACTTCCTCTTCTTCCTCCTAGTTTTCCTTGGCTTAACTGTTCCCTGGTAGTCCAAATAAGAACTAAAGAGAAATGTCTTGTTTCAACCACCCTTTTATTTCTAATTGAATATCCTTATCAGAAGAAGCAGTGATATCATTGAATGTCAGATTGGCCAAGTTGCAATTTTCTAACTCATTAACAACAACATATTTCTTGTTGATAAGTTCTTGAGCAAGAAGCTTTGTTACTGATTGCTTAGATTTTCCTCTGACCCCAGCAACTTTAAGATATCTGCAAGCTGGTAGATCTGCTTGTGTAGTTTTACATCTTTAATTTTTGTTTCTTTAAACACTGCCATTGTGATGACTTCAGCACTTTTAACTGAGAGTATATTGCATGAGCTCTGATCCTCTGAAAATAACAAGGCAAGAAATGGCCGAAACTTAAAAGTGTACCCATGAGAAAACCTGGCAGGAGGTGATACAGCTCAAATCACATGTCCGATGTTAGATGCATATTTAATTAGCTGTCTTTGATTTAACATTTCTAAAGCAAGAAAGGCCATGTGAAAATGAAATACATTGGATCATGTTCTACTATTATTAGTGTCAAAGCACAGATATTCATTCGAACCAGACAATTTGATTTCTCTCCGCAGCTCCATCTTAAGTAAGGTGCATATTTTGTAGCGCTGTGAATAGCCCTTAATAAAAAATTTAATGGCAACAGAAAACTGGGCAACAGCAAATACACATTATTCTAACATGGATAGTGAGAGCAATCACTAAAGTTCTCAAAAAAGCCATAAAACTTTTGGGGACCTCAATATTTTTTTCTGTGCTGGCATACTGTTGATAGAGGACTTCAGGATTTTTGGCCACTGTATGAACATTCACTAAAACACAAAAGCCATTTTTCTGTCTTAACCTAACTTGAAAGTAACAAGAAATATTTTCCTATCAATATCCAGTAAAAATTTGGCAAAAAGGAGCACTTGAGAAATTTCCTTCATATAGTTTCAGGAGCATTTTGTGACATTCTCTCCATCGATATCGATGTGACAGAAGAAGATTCAACGCTTAAGTTCCCTCAACTTGGGGTTTCAGGTGTAAATTAAAATTGAAAACAAGAAATAAGTACTACATACAGTGATTGTACATGTCACTTGGAAGTGATTTTGTGCTCTCCTTGATTCCTGGATTGCAAAATGTCCATGCAGTTTTGTGCCATCTGTTCCGTTGCTTCAACCCGAGGTTTAAAGAGAATATCCACTGCCATCCCGCCTTTATCATCAGGGATATATATATCTACAACTGTTGAAAAGGCTACTCAAAAGGCCGTTTAAAATCCAGGGAGAGTGATCATTTTAACATACAGATTGCTTTTAAATTCTATCACAAAACACTCTGCCATTCTTAATTTGGATGTTGAAAAGTCAGTGGTTACCTCCTTTAAATCTGGTAACTACGTCATGTATAGTGTAACGAATTGTACCACTTAATATCGACAAAGATGGCGGAATGTTTTGTGGTGGCTGTTTTGTAAAAAAATGTCTATCCTATATAACGGCAAAGGACATTAAACTCCGGGTCGAAGCAACGAAACAGATGACACAAAACTGGACATTTTGCAGTCCAAGAATCAGCGAGAACACAAAAATTGCATTAAGTGACATGTATGTAGTATTTATTTCATGTTTCCATTCTACTTTATGCCTGCAAACCTATGTGAGAAGTTGAATCTTCTGCCGCGTTTTATCAATAACCGTGAGAAGTAGCTCTGAAAATATTTGACAGAAACATCTCAAGTGCTTCTTTTCAGTGAATTTATATTGGATATTGACAGTAAAATACCTCGGTAGATATTTCTTGTTGATTTCGAGTTAGGGTAACTCAGAGAAATAGCTTGTGTTTTAGTGGATGTTCATTAAATGGCCAAAAACGTGTAGCTCTGTGTAAACAGTATGCCAGCACAGAAAAAATGTTAAGGGCCCCAAACATTTTATGGCTTTTTTGAGGACTTTAGATTGCCCTCACTATCCATGTTAGAATGAGTATTTGCTGTTGCCCAGTGCAGATATTTGCCGATATTTTAATTAAAGGCTATTTAGAACACTACAAAATATGCACCTTAAGATGGAGCTGCGGAGAGATATCAAATTGTCTGGTTAAATGAATGGCTGTCCTTTGAGACTAATAATAGTTGAACATGATCCAGAGGAATTCATTTTCACATGGCCTTTCTTGTTGTAGAAATACTAAATCAAAGACAGCTAATTAAATATGCATACATTAGTGACTATATGCATAAATTAGTGACAAAGGTCCATTTTACCACTAACTTGAAGAGAATAAAATATTTTAACCTAAGTTCTTGCCATAATGATTTACTCACCAAACCCAACATTTATGCCAAGTTTGAGCAAAATCAGTGATTTGAGCTGTTGAGCTGTATCACCTCCTGCCTGGTTTTACCTGGTTTTCTCATGGACACTCTTAATCTCTTATTATGGAAAAATTCGGTTAACTTTTAGTATGGATATGTATGCACTATAAGGATTATTAACGCTACAGCTGTCATTGCAGGCACATTACATGCCAAGTATTATTAAAAACTTACCAAAAGATCATTCTGTCATTATGATTTTATGATAATGACTCTTACCATTTGAGCCTGATCCTTCTTCAGAGTTATCATCGGTATTGCTTGACTTGGAATCCTCAGTGTCGTTCCAATCATCTGACTTGTGATCGCTTTTTTTTCTTTTTAGCTGTGAGCATGGTGGACTTCCCTCACTTCCACTTTCACTTGACTTCCTTTTATCCTAAATACAAGTTTTTAATACTGTAAGAGCACAACCCAGCATAAAACACACACAAAAATATATGCTGCTTAAAATCAGTTGATGTTCAGAAGGGTCCCTGCTTAAACATAGTACCTCATAATTGTGTCCAAGGGTGACCATCCTCCTCCTTTCATTGAGCACTGACATTATATGTGACCTGATACCTTCTGCAATTAGATGCAGAAATGAAAGTTTGTAACATTACATAGTGATAAATTTGTTAAGAGTGAAAACAACATAACTAGCTTTAATTTACCTTCTCCAAAGTTAACTTCATCAAGTGAGCATGAACCACCCAGCTGCTTCACTAACTTGTCTAGTCTCTTTTTTGCCTCTGGATTGCTTCTAAATGTTGGTATATTGTTACCTGGGAACTCATTTTCTGTAGCCCTACGGATACGTGTTCATCTGATAATAGTAATAAAAACAAATTAGAAAAATGGAGGTTGAAAACAGTAATAAATGCAGCAGTAGTGATTCTTGAGGTAAGAACAGTTGCATAATGACTAACTAGCACTGTCAAAATAACCTGTGAATATTTGTGCCACAGGGCTGGTCAAAATACAAACAATGTGCAGTTCCAGAAAACATCAATACCTCCCCCACAGAAGGAATTTTTTCTAATACCTCCCCACCCCTCTGGAAATTCCAGTTTAGCTTTATTTGTTTCTCTAATTTTTTTCGTCCCATTGAACCCCCCACCCCCAGGAATTTCCAATCCCTTCTGTGGAGGGAATATGGATATTTTCTGGAGCCACACAATGAATACAATCTGTAAAGTGATACTTTTCATAGTATACAGTATGGCCCTCGTGCTCAGTTGTAAGAGGTTAATATTTGTACTGTTATTTGGACCATACTCTCTGCAGTTGGATAATAACACAAACTAGCTTAAGTATTGTGAGTTTTGCCTCAACACTAAGCAGTCAAAACTTAAAGTGGATTAGCCTAAGGCCTTCTAAAATATTCCTTAACGTTCTGCTGGAAGCATTTCTGACCTATCACAGTAATGGTATAGACATCAGGCTTACACTGTAAGGTAAATTGACTTTGTAGCAGCATCAAGAGATTTGATATCTGGAAGTGTTAGTTTCCCTTTTTGTCTGCCATCCAGCTCTCTACCCGCCATAGGAATACACGAACTTACAGGAGCACTTTTAGTGACTAGCAAAACAAAATGAAAAATCATGTGAGGACATCGACAATTCAAGCTACACAAGCTGAAGCATGAAATTCACTTGCATGTTACCATTTCGAATCCGAGAGCCACGTGACAACATGAAGCCCGCGAAAACTTTTAATACAGATGGGTAAGACAAGTGTATTGAAAACTAAGGGAAAGAATTTCTCACAGGTAATTATTTGTTATCCAATGCTAAATTTGGCTAAGGATTTTAAATAGGTTTATCTATAAATACCATTTTCGTTGCCGTGCTTGCCTCACAGTAATCTAAAATATTCAAGACGTTAGCTCGTGCTCAAGTTCAATTCAATTCCACTCACCTAGTTTTTGAACCGATGAAGAAAACTTTTCTTTCTTCCCAATGGTGTTAAGGCCAAGCCTGTCCATCGAATTTTCGTTAAGAACGCGTTGCGAAAGCAAAGTCGTTCCTGTAATTTCCTCTTCCACAAATTTCTTTGCGATGCTCTCGTCGTTGAAGATGCTCATGACCCAACTTTTGACTTCCTCGCAATTCCACTCTGAATTTAAAAAACACCACTATGAATCGAGAATCCCAAGAGAATCATTCCACATTAATATCGAAAATGAAGACTAAAGCGTAACTTACCAGGGACATTATCTGAGAAAATAAGATCATCACTTTTTCCTTCGCGTACACCGACGGGAACTGGAAGCTTTTTGGGGCGAACCCTTTGCACCTGCACCCTTTGCACCAATTTAAGCAATTGGAAAGAAGAAGCCTAAAAAAAAATCAGGGCTTCAACGGCTTCTTCATTCCAATTGCTTACACTGGAAAATTTACTGCGAGGATCATACTTCACTTGCATCTATAACCCCAGTTCAAATATGAACTTTACATCATTTCACTCCTTACGGGAGATATGAACTCAATAAATTGACCTTGCTCCCAATGTGTGGCTTCATAGCTCAGTTGGTAGAGCATCGCACCGGTATCGCGGAGGTCATGGGTTCGAATCCCGTTGAAGCCCAGATTTTTTTCAGGCTTCTTCTTTCCAATGGCTTAAATTGGAAAATTTACTGCGAGGATCATACTTCATTTGTATACTGTATTACCTCGCTCTTGAGTGGCTAGTTTTCCCGCTTCGCTTCAGTTCTTTGGAGGTTTTCATTGGTTTCATTTAGGAGTCACGTTTTGGGTAATTTGTAGCTCCGCGTAAATTTTGACCGTGGGCTCAATTTCAATATGGTGAACAGAGTGGCGATCGCGTGTCTGCTAGGAGAAATTACGTACTTTACGAGACCTGGGTTTCACAGCTTATGCAACAAAATGTACCTGTATTAGGCAAAAGAACTGATCATGATTTTAATATGTCCATGCAAGAAATATTGTTCATTCAGTCAAAGTCAACATATCATTGTTCCAGGGTTTTAAATTTCAATTAATGGTTCAATATGAAACTGTCTTGATCTACATGTCATAGCATAGTTTGGGCAAGTTCTAAATTGATTTCAAAGACATGCAAATACAGTGTAATCCAGTGTATGGAAAAATATGATGGCTCTACGTACATTATTTCATTATTTTATTAAAATTCAAATTCAACAGATTTTTAAATTTACACAACCCGCATATAGCATCGCTAATCGAGGCGGGCTGTGTAACTTACAATAAGATACATTACAAATACATTACATTGTAGTAAAATGCAGGGAAAAAAAAAATATATATATATATATAGATATATCATTATTAAAATCAGTTAAATAAATAAATAAAGTAAATAGGTATACACTTATATTCACAAATAGCTAGGATTTACATGAGATGAGAAAGAACCTATAATAAGTCATAGAACTAAAGAAATTAACAATAATGGCTATTAGAGTGTGATTAATGATAATTAGCTATTTTTAACATTAACGTAGAGACATCAACATAATCATCCTCATTACTAAGTACCGCAAGTAAAAATTGATGAATTTTATTTTTGAAAGGTTGTTTCCTAAGTTTACACAGATCAGGCTTCAGGCAATTCCACAATTTAGCTCTGAAAATGGAAAATGAATTAAGCTGAATTCTCAGTCTTGATTTATGTACATAATATTGATTTATGTACATAATACATGGCAAATCTAACACAGTCCACGCAGCCTATATAGAGAGCTATGATTTAATATGTGCTGTACTACGTGTAATTAGTGTTCTTGGTGAGTTTGAATCTTCTTTTGGGTTTTTGCAACCAGTGTTAAGGTTTCTCTCTTATCAATAAGTGATTTCCAGAATTGGGTTTTCAGTTTGAACAGTGTTATTACAAGTCCCAATAATTTCCCAAGATTGGTAAACCACTTTTTTTATGTAATAACCAATATTGGGTTTTTATATTGGGAGTTTCTTCATTACTTCCCAAGTTTGGAAATTTGTACTTTTTCCGGTAACAAAATGCCACCTAATTCCCATTCTCTGCTTACTCTCCCCACATAATACTCGAAGTTGGGTTTCTACTTTGGGAATCAATATATCCAAATTCCCACCTAATACCCATCATTGGGTTGTATGTCTGAGAATGTTAGACAAATTTCCACATAATACCCATCATTGGGTTTTAACTTTGGGAATTTCTTAAAATTCCCAATTTGGGAATCTGTTATTTTTTCCTGTGGCATTGTATCATGGGTGATAGCACTCTTTCCCAGGGTCTACCAGCATTCAAATTTCAAGATGGCAGCATATTCCTGGTGCATAGTTATCCCAAGCTATTTTACTACAGCTCAGCTGCAAAATATCTACCTTTGTATAAGAAGGATGAAGTTGGTGCAGTAGTCCTGTTGAAGACATCAAAGTTGTGGCCTGGCTTTATATCCACATTGCTGGTATTTATAGCTATAGATAAGTGATATTGTATCATCAGGTTTTCAAAAGGAATCAGTGATGCAAACCCTTGAAATTCCAATTGCATTCCCAGGAATTCTTTAAAAAAAACTATTCCCAAAAAGCTGGGAATTCATTTTGCAAGGGTAAGAGAAATGATGAATTTCCTCAGCTAGTGCAATTAATATTGTTTTGTATTTGAGATAAACCAAGTAATGAAACTGTTTGTGCAGGTTAAGATTCCATGTGAAGTGGACACTTAATTTACTAACAGCAAACAGGAGAGTGCAGAAACAAACCTACAATAAAAATCATTCAGAACTCAGCTAAAATTCCCTATGTAGATGGCATACTGTATGTTGTCATTGCTTTTTTTTATATATTTATATATTATATAACACTCTGCCTGTGTCATACACTTGTAATCATTCAATGCAATTCTTACTTTTTCTTAGTTATTTCTTCATGTTACAAGCACAAACAAGTATACTGTCTTAAAGTTTACTTTACTTTAACAGCCACTTTCTGGCTATGTTAAATGTACTTTAAGTATACTTTTACATTTTAAGTATAAATTAAGTACATTTACAAAGTATACTTCATTTACACTTTTCCTCTTTAAACTGTGTAAATGAAGTATACTTCAACTGTACTTTTTTTTCAAAAGTATCTACTAAGTATGCCAAAAGTATAGTGAAAGTGCATGTATTCTCCATCATTCCTGCAAGGGTGGGTGCCAGCCTGCAGCAAATGGTAAATTTGTGACTCTCCTGGATGTGCAAGACTTGGCCTGCCTAATAATTGGCACTCTAAATTGTGTTGCAAATGGGTTTCATTGAGTAGAAAAAGAGAGTCTGTCCATAAAACTAAGAACCAATTTTACTTAACATTTGTAAACTATAGGTCCCTCTCTCCAATAATGTGTCATTGTTAACTATTAGGCCCAGGATCTGAACCAATTGCAATGCTATGCAACTAGCAGGTACAAGGCAAGTCGTCGTGAAATGAAATACACCCATGTGGTACCCGTCACCTGTGACGAATGTTGTGTTTTGTAGATAGATGCTGATAATTATGAGAAGGAAGGCAAGCTGGCAAAGATTCGTGCAGACCGAGGCTACAATTATGATGACTGTATCACATGTACTCCAGAAAAGCTTCCAAACTATGAGCAAAAGGTATTTAAAATACAAACACAAATCTGTGCTTGGGTAATGTTCAACTATTTCTCTCACTTGTCCCTCCTCCCCCTTGATCCTCCTTTGATAGCTTGACTGTATAGGGTGAAATACAAATGTTCAATTGGCTTGAATGTTCTTAGGACAGTAAATAATTAGCCCCCTACCCTCCAGTCTTTTTTTCTCAGACTTTTTATATGCCTGTATTAATGTTTAGACTTTTAGATAGCTTTTTAGATTTTTGCATGTTTTATATTTT
>JAEMPF020021133.1:0-17500 GCA_022496165.2 Catalaphyllia jardinei
GTATTTGTATAAGTATTAGTATTAGTGTTTGTATAACTATAAGTATTGGTATTTGTATAAGTATTAGCATTAGCATTAGCATTAGCATTAGCATAATCATTAGCATTAGTATAAGAATTAGTAATAGCGGAGCTCCGGCGGCCTGAAGGGCCGAGAAGCGGAGCACCATAATTATAGAGACAGAACGACATGCATGCATAGAAATAGGAACCCATGCAACTCTTTTTTCATAGTCAAAATGGCTAGCGGCATGGATGACGGGCGCTTTTGTTCAACGACGACGACGACGTCGCACAACATGGCAGCCATCTAGCTAATACCAAGTCATGCAGTTTTCGATTACAGCCTATATCTTTACAGCCTAAACAGCCTATATCGATTACAGCCTATACATTTTTAATATAGGGTTGCACTGAAGCAAAAAAAAAAACATACAAACAAACAAGCAGAAAGCAAGAATCAAAAGGTAAAATTGAAGTAGCGAAAGAGAGAGAGAGTCAACGCTGATGAAGGAGGCGAAAGAGCAGAAAAAGTACTGAACAATGCCGTGAATTATGTCGAGTCAGGGGCCAGAGAAAGGATATGAAACAACACCGAACACTGCCAGGAAAGCTTGAGTGAATTTTCAGGTTAATTTGTTTCAGGACTGGTCGCCGATAAAATATTTTGCAAACTAAATTGAGCCCAAAAATACACGCCGGTAGTATTCCCCTTGCTCATGAATAATTATTAAACTTTAATACTGCAAGCTTAAACGAACTTTCTTTTATCCTTTCTTTCTTAGTTCATTCTTCATTGAGAAGGGATTTGCTGTTTGATCTTCTGATGTGCATTGTAGTGATATGCATATTGTAAATGATGCAGATTTCCTCATTTTTAACTTTGTTGTTGTCCAGTTTATAGTTCGGTTTGGTGAAATGCTTATAGTCGAGATATATGTCGAGTACATGATTATGCATGTAAACCGTGCCTGCAAATAAATCTCAAATTTGATTTGCTTTTTCATAATCATTTTACTAGTGCCACTGCTTTTGGTTGGGGCTACTTGGCCCCTATTTTCCTAATGACAGGTTAATTTCCCCCGTGTGGTATTCAAACTTATGCAAAAGTTCCAAAAAAGTATAAAGATAACTAATTAAAAAGAGTTGCAAAGAACTTTTCGCAGCAATGAACGGTGTAAATGACATTTGGAAAAAAATTAGAGCATAGAAGTCCTCGCTCTGCCCATTGCTCGGTATTAAAAATAAATTCTGCAGGCATATACAAAATTTAGTAGGTGAAAGCCCTCTGCTCTCTCCACTCTCCAGTCTCCCTTTCTGCTCTCTTTTTCACACTATTAACTAACATATTAACTGATTGTCATTGACATGTTGTCTTTGTGGTGCTTTACTTTTTTGCTAGTTGAAGAAAGTTTCAATCTCTTCCTGGCTGTTTCCTTTGGCCTGTCTGGTACTAGGTCTCTATTGTCCTAAAATTTTCTGTCGTCATTCACTACATTATTTTCAGTCACAACATTATTTTTGCTTTGTTTCAGGGTCATTTAGCAGGCCTCTAATTGGCCTGCGGGCATTACAGGAGAATAATTTTCATTACATTCCTTTTAGGGGTTAGTATTTTTAAATGAGTTATATTTATTATGATTTAGGCATTTCATTCTATTTTTACTTTTGAAATGGAAACACACAGGCTTGAGTTTGCAATGCATATTTGGGATGACCGACATCCCTCTTCAGTTGCGAATAGTAAATGAACCGCTTGTCAGTGTGATAAAAAGGGAGCCTAATAGAATATATGAAAATATACAATGATAGAAAAACAGTTGGTATTTTAGCACGGAAAATTAATGTCGCATGTCATGTTCTACGATTTTACAGACATATACCGTCCTTGTAAATGTAAATAATGCAGCAACATTAGCCAAAACACAAGCCTTATAATATTATAAACGCGTAAATGATATTTTTATGACAGAGAACTGGACAGGGCATGAACTTCTCCTTCTTAAATTGTAAATATTTTAATTCCTCTCAGCCCTGTCAAAGTGTCTCAGCTGGGACCTTCATTTTTGCAACCTAGAGGATGTTACTTGTTTCCACCATACCCAACAGAGAAGCTCACCAAATCCTACACAGTAACTAATAATTAACATGTGTGTATCTCTGGCCTTTGCTCTGTCCTACACATATATTCTGTAAATAATTCCTGCCTTAACTGCTGTAAACAATTTTGGTAGAGCTGCTTCAACAGTTTCACTTATAACAAATCCATTTCTATGTAGTAACAGCCCAACATGTGGCAGTGTTATTGCGTATAAACTTTATGGAGTGTTTTAAATGTTTATTTTTCTATGATTACCGAAGACAACAAAATATACGTGTGTATACATAACTTGAACTTGGCGTTGGTTGTGAACCATAGCTATATTATGGTCAATCTGAAATGTCATAGAGTTTGAAAATACCATATATCTGTGACGGTTCTGAGGTGGAGAGTTGTTACAATTGTACATGTAAATGGCTCATGCAAGATTTCTTACTTGTTATACGTCAGCTGCCAATATGTTCTGTAAATGAATATTAATAGTCAACTGCTGTTGTGCAACAGTCTACACCAATGTACAGTGTCCTTATTGATTAACCAAGTTATGCTGTTTTCCGTTGACCAATGCTGTTTATTGTTGTAATGTGATGTTGAAACACCCAAGTTTACAAACATGCCCAGTGTCAACTTGTCAAATTTATGAACTGGCCAGACAGTCTAGATTACACAATTTTCTGAATGTTGGCATTATCAGGTAGGCTATTTCTTAAAGCATATTTTGTAATTAATGATCTCTCAGACATAGTTTTCTTCAAGAAAAGATTCATACCCCACATGGAGGTTTTTTTCTTTAGAGCTCTCATCTAATACACTGATGCTTTGGAATTTCTAAAGGCTGGTCATGAATGGGTGCTGGGTGCGAATATCTTCTAGGCTGCACAATCAGGTTTAGTAAGCAAGAACATCAGTCTTGACCCTGACAAAGTCTGATGTTCTTTTGGAAGCTTCAGTGATATACTGTTGTGCATGTATATGTACAACCAAACAATCTGGATCGCCCTTTGATTTGGTGATTGGGATTGTGCACATTGTTGTAGTGCAATGTTCCATGCAGTTGCTTGTTTAAAGCAAATCTTAAAAGCAATTAGTCGCCACGTTCATACACTAAAAGCTACATAAACTGGCTATGCATCTTAGGGCAGATGCCATCCCCCTGCATGTTGCATTTGATTCACTACTGACACTCGGTAAACAACTAACAGTGAAGTCCTACCTATATCAATGAAAGTGGAATTTCATCTGTTGGTATGCAAAAAGATTATAATAAATTATAATTGATATGTCTATAAATGAATAACAAAGATGTAGCAGCTACAGTACGATTTCATGCCTGCTCAAGACTGTGCTCTCTGTGCTCTAGCAGCACACAGTTGCATCAAAGGGACGGGTTTTAATCTTTAGCGACATGAAAAACATACCTAGTTCCCCTTGCCAGGCGACCGCCTTTTTGAGTTGATTTAACTTGGAGATAAAAACAGTCATCCTTCCTTTTTTTAATTTTTTGTGTTGTGTTGAGAAGTGTTCGAGGCAAAATGGTTCACTGCAGAATGTTTAAATCCATAATTTTGTGAATTCGAAGTCAAAACACTGGTCGTTCAATGGCTTCTATGGTGTGACTATGTTTAACACTGGCCTGCAGTGATACAGGGTCAACAAAAAGCCTTCTTAGTTCTTGTGGTTTAATGTATAATATTCATAAAAAGTTCCTAGTTGAAAGAGAATGTAAAGTAAATTATCAGAAGCACAGAGGGAAAAAGGACTTACCTTTTACAGATATTAACCAATTTAAAAGAAATTTTTTTGTCTTTCTTTGTAGACTTTTGACAACAGTGTGTAAAACAATTGCATGAGAACTTTCTATCTTTGGCATCTGTAAATAGTGTAAATGCCTTCGAAACAGTGCACAGGATATATTTACTTGAGGGTCAATCGGTTATCATAGATTAAGTAATAATATTATGAAATAATCATAATTAATTAATCAATTAATTTTTGATTTGTTTTTGTTTGTGCTAGTGAGCTTGACTTCTGGACACCCTAGCCTACAAGGCTGGGAGCCCGAATGGCTCCCTAGCATTTTTTCAGAGTACAGCGTTGACTGTTCCTGTCAGTCGATATGCTGAACAGTGTACGCATGTGCGGCCTGGATTAAAACTTTGGAAAGATTTTCATAGCAACCATGGCCAGGTGAGATATTTCTAAAGAATACGAATTTAAGTTACTTATGATTGCTTATACGCACTGATATTTATTGTAAACAATATCTTACTGAGTGTATTTTTCTTGTGTACTGATTCTTGTAGAACACAGAGACCACTCAGTGTTATGACAGAGAAATTAATGTGTGAAATTTAAAAGCTCTATACACAAATGCATCCTGGAACAAGATAATTAATTATGAATTCAGCTTCTGAGACTAATCACCAATTAATTACTGGAGCATACACTGTACATACGTGTAAAAGAGTTCAATAATTTATTACTTCGTTTGGTTTCTCTGTATTTACAGACAACATGATACAATTTAAATAAGTTCCCCGAACAAACTGACTCTGATGTTGAGTTCTGCATTCCATCCTGTGTGTAGTAGCATTATAGCTGCAACATTGTGACAGATACATGTACACTGTATTACATCACATAATCATATTAACTACTACCTTGGTCACAAAGGTTGGATATTTTCTTTCCTTTCGCATTTTGCCCCTCCCCACCCCTGTGCAATGTTGAAAAAACACTTTGATCTAACGCAAATCTGCATTTGATTATTTTCCAACGTTGATAGGGGGAATGGGGTTGCTGGCATTTTCCAACACAATTTGTTCACGGTTGTAGCTATTTAGAGTGCCTGTTAAATTAATCAGTTTTTCTTAGAGATAACTTGGCCATGTTTTTTTTAATAAGGGACTGTGCAATGATTACCTGGAGGGAGGAAAGGGGTGGGGGGTTGGTAAATGGGTGAAACGTGCCCCAAAACTAAGTCATACTCCCCTCTAATTGAGAAAAAATAACTTCAACCTCCCCTCACACAATGATATATTAAGGCTAACCCCTCTCCCTTGAAAAAAGGCTCCTCCTATTGATTCCCTCATCCACTATCAACTTGATTTATCTCAACGATTTTAATGGCTGTAATACCAGAAAACTACCGATTACAAATCTGTTGTCCCCGATAGACAACTTCAGTCAAACTCTAAAAGAACACACTACGGTCACATGGGTCAAAGTTCATTACATAATCAGTCTCCTGCGTGATGTCACGCAACTCCAGAAAAAACGGTGTCAACATTCTCCCCCCCCCCCCGAATTGGAGGGAGGTCTGTAATTCGCACATTGCATTTAACTGTTCTAAACTCGTCTTTGGTTCAAAATAGGGATTAATCAGTGACGACTTAAATGCCTTGAATCTAAAGTGGAGAGATTCTGGTTATCGGTCGCTTTAGGACCTTGTCCTTGACTCGAACATCCATCACTAGCACTAGTCCATCAGGACCTGGATAGGTCTGCTCGATGCGTCCTACTATCCATTCCCGTCTGGCAGTATTAGTATCGATAACTTCAACCACGTCTCCAACCTGAATGTTATCTGCAGGAAAGAACCACTTTGGTTTCGATCCAATATGCGGCAAATACTCTCGCATCCACCGTTGCCAAACATGTCTCGTAAGCTCGTGCACTCTTCGCCAACGCTTCCTTGGGTTAAAAGGTGTGATGTCAACACTCTCTGGTACAAAGTTGCCTCCCATCTGACCAATCAGAAAATGGTTTGGAGTCAACACCGGGTCGTCATTTGAGTCATCGCTTACAGTTGTAAGAGGCGTGGAATTAAGAGGGCTTTCAACTCCGATGAAAATCGTCTCCAACTCCTCGTCGTTTACCGCTGCGCCACCGAATACCGCAGTTTGGCTGACTTTATCACAGACTCGAAGACTCCGCAAAAATGCGGCGCAGCTGGCGGGTTTCAGTTCCACGTCATACCCTTGTTGGAGGCCATCCCTTGTCTTGGTCAATTGCTGGGACTAATTCCTTTAGTTCCCTTGACGAGCTTACAAAGTTTGTCCCATTATCACTTAACATCTGCTTAGGCCAACCCCTCCTCGCCGTCATCCGTATGATAGCATTGAAAAATACATCAGTGTGGCAGCAATGTGTCTGTAAACAGAGGAATAAACACAAGTAGCGCTTTTCTCGTACTCTGCCCCGCCCTTGCTTAGTCAAGTAAGGACCTCCAAAGTCAACTGCACAATTGATGAATGGTCTAGATGACTGCTGTGGTCTGATTCTTGGTAACGGTGCCATCTGTTGAGAAGCTGGCCTTGATCGGAATCGCTTCGCACACTCCAAGCACTCTCCCATGACCCTTTTAACCTGTTCCCGTGCATGGACCACAAGATATCTCGCACGTAGGTGATTGATTGCATAGTTCAGCCCCATCTGATGACCGTCTGATTCATGGTAGTACTTAACAATCAGGCCTGTGACTTGATCCCTCTTTGGCAAAATGATTGGACACTTAAAGTCGTAGGGAAGATCGTCCGCCTGTTCTAATCTTGTGTTCGATCTTGAAATTCCGTTAACTAATACCGAATTTAACGCTGCCAATGAACTTTGCCTTGGGACTTGCTTGTTTCTTTTCGGCGCATCCATCTCTGCTGCATACGTTTCAGTGTGCACCTCCCTAATAATAGCTTCTTCAGCATCTTCAAGCTCCAACGGCGTAAGTTCGCCCTGCAGTCTTTGATTGGCTGGTCTCCTACAGTTTGCAGTGAATCGGTGAACCCAGGCTTTCACTCTTACTAGAGACAAGCCAAGTTCCAGTTTTCCTTTTGGTTTAACCCGATACCACTTTGAATACCTTGAGGGGTTCAACCGCCAAACTCCTCCCTCTCTGGCATTATTGCCGTCAGCATTCTCTTCAGCTCCCTCAGTGATTTCATAACTGCAAGTCGTTTTTCCTGAAACTTGTTTTCCTCTTTTTAACTCAAGACTCTTCAGACGTTGGCACATCACACTTGCACTCTGGCCACTCGTCTGCTGACCTCTTTAGGAACTCAGATCCATTCCACCATTGACTTGTGTTTGCTAATTCTTCAACTCTGAGTCCTCTCGTTCCGTGATCCGCTGAGTTTACATTAGTGTGTACATACCGCCACTGACTGGGAACTGAACACTCATGGATCTCGCCCACACGATGAGCTATGAACGGCTTGTACTTTCTGCTTTGACCGCGGATCCAGTATCCCTCTATCCACCCAGTATGTTACTTCGTGTGAAGATATCTTGAGAGCTGTGCAAACTTGCATTGTTAGTCGCGTACCAATGAGTGCACCAAGGAGCTCCACCCTGGGGATACTAACAGCTTTCAATGGTGCAAGCCTGGACTTTGATGCAATCAATCAAACAGTAACATCACCACTCTCATACACATGACGTGCATAGACTGCAGCTGCGTATGTACTCGCCGATGCATCAGTGAATGTATGGATGCTCAACTCTACCACCTTAGCCACAGGATCTTTCAAACACCTTGGAGTTTTCACTAGTTCAAAGTCAATCAACTCTTAAAACCACTTAATCCATTCTTGCTGATGGTGTTCTGGCAACAAATCGTCCCATGTCCCTGCTTCTAGCCAGGCTTTCTGCAACAACAACTTCGATCTGACTATGTAAGGCGACAAGAAACCTAATGGATCGTACACTGTAGCTGTTTTCTTGAAAACATTTCTTTTGGTGAATTCAAATCCATCCAACTGCAAGGAGTGCCAAAAGAAGAATTTGTCATCTGTAGCGCTCCACAGGACACCTAGGGTGTTGGGAACTCTCTCTTCTCCAAGTCCATCTCAGAAGCTCTGTCTTCTTCTTTGATGTCAGCAATCACATCAACATCGTTAGATACCCACTTTCGAATGTGGAAACCAGCCTGGTCGCCTAATTCAGCCAGCTGCCTCCGTGTTTCTTTAGCTTCATCAACCGTGAGTGCTGAAGGCATAAGATCATCCATGTAGCAGTGTTCCAAGACTGCTTTAGCTGCCAATGGGTAAGTATGAATATTAGTTTCTGCGTGTTTCTGCCAAACGAATTGAACACAAAATGGGCCATAACATCCTCCGAAAATAGACCTTTGCAATTCGTACATCCTGGGTGAATCATCACAGCCCAAGTTCCTATACAGAAATATCTGTGCAATGGCCTGTCAACTGGTCTAAGAATTAGTTGGTGTTACATTTGAGTCACATCACCAACTAAGGCAAACGATTCCTTTCTGAACTTTACTAAAATGTCCACAATGTCACTTTGCAACTTAGCACCTGGCCGGCGATTCACTGTTCAAACTCTTTCCGTTTTGCTGAGCCGAGCCATCAAATACGATCCGAACTTTGGTTGTACCCTTCTCAGGGCGAACCACCGGGAAGTGTGGAAAAAACCATCCTGATGAAGGTTTAGGCTCCTCTTCAGGAACTACTAGGATGTATCCTTTGCTTTTGTAGTCATCGATCACTGACTGGTATGCCTGTGCGAGGCTCTCATCCTGCTTCAATTTCATTTCAACTGAAAGGCGCCTTACAGCCATCTGCCGGTTTGATGGCAAATGTGATCCATCATGTTTCCAAGGCACGGCACCTTCATATCATTCATCATTGAATAACATTATAGTGCTACTTTTGCAACTTTTTTTAAAGTTTCCTGTTTTATTAAATCCTTTTTTGTTTTCACTAAACCAACTTATACTTATAATACTTCCATTGCTTACAATAATAACAATACATGCAATACTTACTCTACTTAACTTTACTTTACAACAAAACTAACAATCAATCATGTCTTAATTGCTTGTGATACTAACAATACTAACAAATACTAACCTTACTTACAATACTAACAATACTGACAATACTACCATACTAACTCAAATTACAATGCTAATGGGCTGCTTTTGGAGTTTTTTTTGACTGTTTGTTGGTTGATGGTTATCAATATTAATCCTGTTTTAATTAAATCCTAGTGCAAATAAAGACTAGCACTGTTTTAACGTATATAACAGAGGCATTCCTTTCCTACTGCATGACAGATAGGAAAACAACAGTTCATAGATTAGAACACCTTAGAGTTGATAGATGTGTCAGTTTTATTCCAACGTTAGTACTTATAATTAAAACTCTTACACTACTTTTCAGTTTTCAAAAAGGAATGAAAAAGTAATGCCCAAGCAAACCTGTATGTATTAAATTGTTACATCCAACCCCCCTCTCTTGTTATCATTTTCTCCTATGCCCTCCTCTTTTATTTCCCAACTCCCCCCCCCCTCCAGGTAATTATTGCACAGTCTCTATCTGCTTTTTGATATTTATCGTGCTTGGTTTATGGTGCCTTTAAATCAATTTTGTGATAATCTTGATTGGGCATGGCATAAATTAATATTTTGCCCACAAGAAATGGACTGGGTACTGAGCAATTAGTCGCAGGATTAGTATTTTTGTAGAAAGAGACGGTTGAGAAATTTGTGACATTCTAAAGACAGCCTTGCCATTTGCATCATCCAGTAAAATTAATTTGTTTCCCAGTGTTGTACAAATAGTGTTGATGAGATCTCTAATTTATAAATTATTTAAGGCTCTTGTTTAAATGATTGCTTTATAACCCAATGTCAATCTTTGGTGCATGTAGGATATTGATGTATTTTTGACCCATTTTGCTGTAAATTATCTTTAATTGACGTGTCAATAAAAAGATCTCTTGGATATGTTGGGCTCTTCTCACAAATGTACCTAGATGCATCATAATCCCTGAGTGCATTGGGCTGTGTAATGCAGACAAAAATTATTTGAACATAATATAACGTATTCATAGTTTACTTATAATTCTTGGTATAATTTCATCACAGCAAAATTATTTAATGGACCCAATAACAGCTCCTGTAGTCCACAATCTTAGCGGAGAAAAAGAACAACCCACATTAAAATTGAATAATAGAATTATTTTTAGAAGCCTATGCATTGGTATTCACGATCAGCTATTAACCATTCATGCCAGAGCGATTTTGCTTATACTTGATGGTGCAAACTCTTCCAGCAAGAGGAGACTCTATACAAAAGTGAAGATAGCTAACTTTATCTTTATGAATCAAGCTAAAAAACAAAACCTTTTCAACTTTTCACATGCGTATACTACAGATTGTTAAGAGTTCGAATGTTTAAAGTGGCAGGTCGTTTGTAGCCTAAACAGAACGTAGGGTTGTGGGAACAGCAACAAGGTTATTTATTCCACACGAACGTAGTAGTTCCACACAAGACTTCACGACCTCTGCTAAATATCCAAGTAGCACACTTCATTTAACACTACTGACTCACGAGATAATTCTCTCTAAACACTCCTGGGAAAAACCACCTAAACCACCGATTTGCTTATATGCTTTACAACATAAGGTTCTAGAACTTTTCAGCACTGCTAAATAAAGTATCATTGCAATATTAAACTATTTACAGCAACATACGAAAACAACTAAAAAGAACTGCTGAATCACGGTGTTGCGATACTAATTAAATATGCATATTCGCGAATCTTCCAAGACGCGCAATAATTTTTCGTAACACAGATTTAGGGACTATTTTCATCGTCACACAATCTTACACCTCGGTCTGCTGATGTAATCCTAGTTCGAATTGAGACAACAAAATCGCTTGAAATTTACCTTACGTACATGTTGGTCTATAGTCATTTGTAACAAAACTGACTGAGGAGCTCCGCTTTCAGGCTTGGCTAAATCTATATATTAGTATTTGCATAAGTATTAGCATTAGCATTATCATTATCATTATCAGTAGCATTAGCATTAGCATTAGCATTAGCATTAGCATTAGTGTAGGTAATCATACGGTTTCGAGTTCAATTTGGAATTAATTTGCACGAGTAGGTTTTTCAAAAATCTGAAATTGCACGCGCCGCTTCGGCGAGCTTTTTGAAAAAATCATAAGTGCGAATAATTTCAAATTGAACGAGAAAAACCGTATGACTACTTATTAATAATGCAATCATGGAAAAATTCGCGCGGAAAAAGTGCCGGAAGATATTTCTTGAAGCAAATTTTTTCGCATTGATTGCATACACGTTAAAGGCTGCCAATTACGAGGGAATTTTCACTTCCGGCAATTTTTTCTCAGGAATTAGAGACTACTCTTCGACCAATACTTTGACCTAAAAATCCAAATTTGAAGAAAATTGCCGACTTGAAGGTATACCATATACTTTACCAGGAGTTCATGACAAGTAATTCTACTGTAGAGTTGCGTGTTTAGAAACTAATAATAAGAGAAAATTCTGTCTTTTTATGTTGCTAAATGTTGGGAAAATCATAGGGATTTTAGATTTTGCTCTGGCAAGTTTAGTTCCAAAAGCAAAAACACCAAATTAAAAAAGCCTTTTTACTTTTTGTTCTGATGGAAAATTAATATATAAAATATCTATAAAATATATAAAATTAATATATAATCTTCGCTTTCCATGGTGTTTTTTTAATTTAATAATACGGAAAAGATTAGTATAATTAACAATTGGTTCATGCTTTAGCGTGCTCTATCGAGTTATGGAGCACGCGGGAAGTTTGGAGAGCACGAAAGAAGCGTAAGAGTTGCCCGAGGCGTAGCCGAGGGCAACTCTAGCTTCTTGAGTGCTCTCCAAACTTCCCAAGTGCTCCATAACTCGATAGTGCACAGCTAAAAGCATGAACCAATTGTTTTATAACATAGCCGGTGGAATTGTGCATAAAATCCGACGCGAATAACCGACAACAATATCAGAAGTGATTGTTCGCGGTAAGCGAAATAAACAAAATAGGAATTGGTTTTATTTCAATCTCTCTTTTGAAAGCTCGAGTTTCATATTTAACAATTTCAAAACGGAAAAATTTAACTTACCTTTGAAGGATGAAACAGACCAGTTTGTAACTTGTTTGGTTTTACCAGAGTGTCTTTCTGTCAAAATTGCATTTCACCCTCGAACAGTGAAGCGAATCGTGATGGCGCCGATGCCGAGTCTCCTGTTCCGTTGTTTTTCTCTTTTTCTGCCTCATTTAAGAACTCTAGCCCAAGAGAAAAGGTCGGAAATTGTCTTCGTTTTGGGACTGGTGGTTGGAGTCTCTGTTTCTACCATTATTGTCGCGAAATATCTGAATATTTTTCCCCACGCTAACAATGGCCGCTCGCGCGAAAAAAAAAATTCTGGCAAAGCGATTTGCTCACGCCATCAGCGCGAGAGTGCTCCATCGAGATTTGGAGCACGCGTACGTTACTGAATTTGATTGCGTGGCTCTGCCAGCTATGTTATAACAGCTTTTCATATGTGTTTTTAAACCTTTTTTGTAATTATAAAATGCTTCTTATCCTCTCCTGAACAGGCTGCGAAGAAAAATAAGAAGAAGCGAGAAGGGCTAGCACGAACGTGAAGGACAACGCAAGCAACCGTATTCAGCATACCCTTTCCTTCGACTGGTTTTTCTGTCGAGCGCTGGTTTCAACTTAGAGGAGTCCTGTTGAAGTTATTTATTTATTTATTTATTTTTATTTTTTTCTGGGTAATGACCTACTCATTCTTCTCTCTCGTATTGATGTCAACTTCCGAAATAGTTTAAATGGTATAAAAATGTGTTGCTTTGGATCATTGATATTCCACGGAAACTATGAACAAAATTAACTCAAAAAAGAAAGTTTGTTTGAACCCAGCTTGGCAAAAATAAGGTACTTAAAAAGATTTCTCTCTTCGAAAACAATAAGTAATGTGTAATTTATGTTAATTTCATTTAATCGACAAGGGGAATTGGTTAGTTTTTTTTTTACATATCTAATTTTTCTTTCTGGAGATGACATTTCATTTCTGTTTCTGAAAATAATCTTTAGACTAATGGATTCTTTTCACATCTTGTGTGGCAAAAATAAAAGCTTTGTAGCATCTTCCTTCCCTGAAGTAAAACAGGTGTTCAATGCCGCAGTTGTACCGAGAATACTAATTATTTGTTTCTTCTTGGTTTTCGCGAAAAGCGGCTACATTGTATGTTTAATTTTAATACTTTATTGTTGGTTGATGATAAAACGTATTAAAAGCCACGATTTTAGTTTAAATTGTTCTTTTACTGAACTAAAACTGAGGCCAGAAAGCTAAGATTGATTAATTCTTACCAAACCTTTTTTAAAAGACTATACACTGGTGTTTAAGAACCTGTTTACTTCTCATTTCAACTATTATAGCAAGCATTTTTCGCTTTGTAAAAAGTGTAGGACTTGACAAAAGCTCTGTAATATGGTCATGTTGTTATATGGCAAACTTTTTCACCTGTCAAAAATAGAATTCTTTTTTATTGGGATCGTTAAGGTGGACCACTCGAAATAGGTTCAGAAAATTGCTTTTCCAAAATACTGTGCAATAAAAAAAAGTTTCTTCTTAATAGAAAAATCAATACATGTATGAAATATTTATTTAGCCACCGCCGTTCGTTTTCCCCAAAATATGCAAAACTTGGTCCTTTCACGTTGTTGTTGCGTCGTACAGAGGACGGCAAAGAAATGATTTAAAACGCACGTGCAAAGCTATTGTTCTACTCATTAAAGGTTTTGTTTGGTTGCGTTCTCGTTGCAGTTGCCATCGTTATTCCTTAAGTTTTCTAATAACAGACTTTGGTAAAGTTTTTGGTTTCCAAGGAGTCTTCAAACAAACACTGCACACTTGACGGAGATTTCCGTCAGAGGCAATTGTTTCAGAAGAAGAATGTAAAATCTCAGAGTCAGCTGTTGTACTTGACTTTTTTCAGTCCAACTGCATCCTGCAGTTTCTCTAAGTTGGAGCAAACACTCGGCATAGTCAACGAATACCCATTACTGTGAAGTAGAAAACTTGCTGGTGCTGTATTATCGTGCTAAGCTCTCAAGCAACGTCTCTTTCGCTAAAGTAAGTTGAATATTTTCACTTACATTTATTCAACAGGCTTTGACATATATTTAATCAAAGTGCGAATATCACCTAGCAGGAAAAGAAATCCAAGAAAACGTACTCTTAGGTGAGCAAAAGCGTGCTTGTCCGTTAAATTTTGGCTTGGTCTCTACCGGTCCTTTTTCTATCTTGTGCAGTGTAAAGTTTGGTTGAAATGGCCTCTGAAGTATTCTCGAATTACCGTTGCTTTTTTCCCTTAAATGTCAGATGCAAATAGTCAACTTAGGGTACGTTCCATTGAGAAAATCGAAGATTGGATTTTTAAACCTGAAAGAACTCGAAAACGGATTTTCCGTTTCTTTACTAAACAGATCAATTCAGGATTTCTCAGATTATGGTGCGTCAAAGGAAACGAAGAATCCACTTTGGTTCCTTTGACGCACCATGACATTTGTCTGCACTTCGGTCCTCGGTGCCAGTGTCTCGAGCGCTCCCTAAAATCAAAACCAACTGGTTCCAGAAAGCTGCAAAATATTCAATGTATGATGCACTAAACGTTTTCTAAAGAAATCTCTTACGTTATGCCTTACATCTATTTACCTTTAATTTAAAAACTACATCTGAAGTTGGGAATTTTGCTATTACGCAAGCCGATTTAAAAATTAAATTACTAATCAAGCTCTTTTTAACTTGGTTCTGTTTGCATCCCGAGGTTTATGTTTCGTATAGTACGTTATTTGTTTTGGCCTGTAAAAATAATCGATGAAGGACGATTTTTCTAGTTTCGATCATGGTCGACTGTAAATTGAAATGAGGATTTAAAAAACAACACACCTGCTAGCAGCTGCTGATGTCATCAGCGATCACCTTGCAATCCAAGCTCATAATTAATTTGTAAATTATATAATAACCCAGGTTATTCTCGCATTTTGATTGGTTCTCGCCTATGATCTATTAGAGGACAGACGCACGATTGACGTCATCATTACAAAGTTTTTCCCCCTGTGTTTTGAAATGGCGGAAAGTTTTGACAATTTAGAAAATGTTTTACGCGACTGGGCAAAAGATAAGGTACAAAAAAGTCTTGCCAAGGCATTGAACAGTTTGAGAAGCAGGATGATGAAAAATAAAGCCGTTTCTTTTCGGGAATGATCCAGAAAAAATTCTCAAGCAGTCATAGTCGGCAGTCGACCGAGGCTTTTTTCAGTCCAGATAGATATAAGTTAGTATCAGTCTTTGTATATAAAAGTTTATACTTTGTACTAGGAAAAGAAAATAAGATGTACTTCTTTACGTGCGCATAAAACAGAATTTTATTTTTGCAGCAAGGATTACACGTTTAAATTGCTTTATATGCCCTTTCTTTCCATTTCGTCGAAATATGTGGTCAAGTTTTACGGAACTATAAATATTTTTGTTTATATGTTCGCTTTCATTTACTTGTCTTCTCCAGAAAAATGTATACTTCCTTGCCTTTGACCACGCAATCCTCTGATTCAGATGGCGAAGACTGTCCTTATATGTATGGTTCCGTTTGGAGACAGGAATACCTGACTGATGTCACATTTCCACATCTTGTTGCTTTGACTGTTATCAATTTATTGGCAGTCCTTCCGACTGTACTGTTAAACTCGCTGGTTATTGTATCCGTGGCAACAAGGCACCGACTGCAATCAAACTCAAACGTTCTTGTGGCATGGTTGGCAGGGACAGACTTGCTGAATGGGTTGGTAAACCAAGACATAGAAATCGCGCTAGAACTGTCGCGTATCTCAAGTCACGGACCATTCTGTAACTTAGAAAAGGCCAGTGCTGTAGCCCGGATAGGATATTTTCTTCTCTCTGTAGGCAACCTCATGTTAATAAGCATTGATCGCTATATTTCTATCAAGCAGCCCTTAAGGTACGAGACTATTGTCACCAAACAACGGATTAGCACTGGTCTTGTTTTGGTCTGGGCCGTTGGACTATTTGTAACTATTCAGGAACTTACCATGGCTGTTATTGACAGTGGAACAGATCCATATTTCCTCTACATGAAGGTGAGCTATGTCATACTGTTGATTCTTGTTTTGGTAGCCATTGGTGTTATCGGTTACACCAATTGCTATATTTTCTCAGAATCGCGACATCAGAGAAAACGGCTGCTTACTGAACAGCTGCCAGAAGAAGAAGCTAAAAGGCTCAGAGAAGAAAACAAAGCGACCAACACTTTAAGGCTTATTCTGGGCACATTAATAATAACTTATATACCGTCTATAGTTCTAATTGTTCTTATGGCTTATATGGAAGATATTTTAAAAGCGCACATTTTAACCGTTATTTGGAGTTGGGTCATGACACTTAGCCTTCTAGGATCTCTTTGTAACCCTATCATTTTCTTTTGGCGTGTCACAAAACTGCGCCACGCTATTCTTGAGATTTTACATTATAGACAGCCCGAAAACAGTCCGCCACCAATAGAGATGATGGAGAGGAAACACTATCGACGTAAAATTCAGCCTTCCACCACTAAAGCCTTCTCGAGCACCGTAACAAGACAGGAAACAAATCTGCCTTCATTCAAAAATCCTCAAGCGAACGAAATAGTTGATATCGAGGAAACCCCTGTATAAATAGGGAACATTTAACAATTATTCACCGAAGTGGAGGTGAATAGTACTTGGCTAATCACCTCCGAGCTAGCCAATCAGCGCGCACGAAAAGTACTATTCGCTTGTGTGGTATATACTAAAATGTAATATTTGTCCTCAAGTGGTAGCATAACATACTAAGATGGGACATGGTAGAGGATAAGAGAGTTAATCTCGCTCCACCATATTCTCCTTCAAGCCACATGATCATATCAATTTGAAGTGGATAAAGGTAACGGGGCAGCGAGCTGAGTTAGTAAAGCTGACTTTTTGAGCGCTATCCCTTCGTCAGTTTAAAGTAGGGCATTGAATTGCATAGCATTGCATGGTACTATTATTATATTGCGTTGTAATTTTCATTATAGGGGATTATGCGGTTTGTTTATGTAGTGCAGCACGGAGTTACGCTATTAGAGAAAGCATGACAAAGAAATATGCATGAATTAGTTAACTAAATGAAAACGTTTGATTGATCTCATTGGCAGCTGATAATTTTTTTCTGATTTTCTGTCTTTTAGTGTTGACTTTATAGAGAGAAACGAGAAATGGGCCGAAAAAATAAAATGTTTGAAAAAAGCTAAAGATTTAGAGATGTCTTTGTCCTTGTTACTGTTATTGTTCTTTTACGTTCCTTAATTAAAGAGTTTGCGGAAACTGTGTGCCAGTCCTTTTCCCCGTCCCAACTCTGAAAAGCACTGACTTAGCATAGCTGTAAGTTATGCAGTAGATTGTATTGGAAG
This sequence comes from Catalaphyllia jardinei, assembly GCA_022496165.2. Classification (NCBI taxonomy): domain Eukaryota; kingdom Metazoa; phylum Cnidaria; class Anthozoa; order Scleractinia; family Caryophylliidae; genus Catalaphyllia; species Catalaphyllia jardinei. The sequence goes on from JAEMPF020021133.1 coordinate 17,390, forward strand.
ACTTGATATCGATCGTTCAGTCATCTTGATGAAGGTGATTCCTCAGAACTGCTCCGCGCATCCCTAACCCACACCCTTTTTACGCATTTAGTGCGCGCGCTAAAGTGCGCA
>JAEMPF020021133.1:25000-28502 GCA_022496165.2 Catalaphyllia jardinei
GGTGCTACTACTCTTGAGGGCTGCAGATCACAATACCCTGAAATAGTTCTTACTCCTCTTTACGGCTGCCATCACAATACCCTAAAAGAGGTCCTCACTCCCCCCAGGGCTGCAGGTCAAGGAATGGGAGCATTTAAACCATAAAGTTACCATGGTAGAGTAGGTGGATTCGAATCTGGGTCAACAGCCTGACAAGCATCTTCGATAGCCACAAGACCACCAGCGCATTGGCTAAAATAATTGTACTAGAAAGCAAACTAAAGCAGGCAAGATGTCTCCTTTTTTTTTTTTTTTTGGTATTTTAATAATATTTATTGATTATCAGTTTTACATACAATTCACTACACTCACTTACTACCTACTACACTCACTCACACCCACTTACATACAGGCACACACACACCCAAATGACAAAAGTACTAAGATACTAAAATTGTAATTATCATTATCATCATCATCATCACGCACATTTCAATAACTTATTTATCTTCGTAGCCGCACTTACTCCATTTCGAAAAGTGAACTTGCCACTTATTTTTCCATTTAGCAAACTTGCCTTCTAATTGATAGACTGACTTGATTCTTAGTAATAGAACATTAAAAAGGGGTTTTAAATTATTAGACCTGCAATAATATACGCACTGCTTTGCAATAAGAATAATTTGATTAAATAACAAGAAACAATCATTTCTTTGCCAGTCACCAAATAATATATCTACCGCAGATAGGGTTTCAATGTTGATATCTCTACCGTTACACCAGACTAAAAGTTCTTTCCACAGCGTTGCAGTGAAGTGGCAAGTCACAAGAAGATGTTCGAGGGACTCCTCCATCACACCACAAAAAGAACAGGCTGCCGAATCTGTTTTACCTATTTTCTTTAGAAAAGTGTTTGTCACTAAATACCTATTCAGAATCTTATATTGGAATTCTCGTGTTTTTGTGTCCAAAGCAACTTTGAAGGGCAAACTATAAATTTCCTTCCAATCCAAACAGACATCATCAAAGGTTTCATTATACTTCAATTGAGCTGTCGGTTGAGCCACAAGCCCAGAAATTAATTCCCAATAGACCCTTTTAGAGCTCACGTCACTTATCAAGACGTTCTGGTTATCTAAGACTAGTTGAATGTGGTCCTGAAGGACAAACGAGATTTTGTCTACATAACCATTTGTTTTAAGGGATTTCCGCCACGGTGCAGGGATGGCATCCATTAAGGACATCAGATCAAAGATGTCTTTTGGGGAAAAGTCCAACTGACGCAAATTGCCTTGAGAGATAAATTGATTATTTTCTGTGACCAAGTCACCTATTCTGAATAATCCTTTACTAACCAAGCTTTGATTGAACACAGATTTACCATTGATGCAAATGAATTTGTTGTTCCAGATAACAGTGTTGAGTATTTCTTCGTGTGATAACTCCGGAACACTATTACATGTGGATGCGGAGCATTGCGCAAAGCACTCAAAACATTCTCTGTAGAACTTTGGAAGATTAATTGGAAGCTTTTTAACATCAAAATTACAGCATAGAATGAACTTATTCCCAACTGGTTTCAGATAGTGTAATAAAATAGTTTTCCAGTGACAAGGTTCCTTTTCCACTAATCTCTTGCAAAACATTATTCTTTGAGTTTTGATTATAGATTCCAAGTGCGGGGCTTTCAGTCCCCCATCTTTTGTATCACTAATTAGGGATATACGTTTAACTTTATCTTTACCTTTCCATATAAAATCAAAAATAATTCTATTGGCTTCAATTATAACTTCCTTATCTATACAAATTGAACCAGCACGATACATTAGCATTGGGATCACGAAGGTTTTAACAATCTGAATTCTTCCAATAATTGTCAGGTTCCTCCACCTCCAAAGCTGTAGTTTTGTTTTGATAGCGTCTATTATTCCTTCAAAGTTTAATTTATTCCTCAAACGGCGGTTATAAGAGAAATAGACTCCTAATATTTTAACCGCTTCCTTGATCTCAATATCGATAAAACCTTGATCTTGGGCCGGAGTAATGCACGTATTTCCCAAGATCAACATTTCTGTTTTGGCTAAATTGATGCTAAGACCTGCGCAATTTCCGAACTTTAAAATGGCATCTAAAAAGTATTTGAGAGATCTATCATTCCGCAGGAAAGCAGTTAGATCATCTGCAAAAACTTCAATTTTGATTTCCATTCCATCAACAACAATTCCTTGAATATCATCATTTTCACGTATACTAATAGCTAGTACTTCAAGGATAATTATAAACAAATACGGGGAAAGTGGATCTCCTTGTCTCACACCTCTTTGTATCTCAAAAGGTCCACTAGAGAAACCGTTATTCAGAACACTGCTTGTAATATTTTGATAAAAAGTATGTATCCACTGGATGAATGTAGGGCCAAAGTTAAAAGCAGCTAATGTACTATACAAAAATTTCCTATTCACAGAATCAAAAGCTTTCTGGAAATCCACTGCTAACATCTTGCCCTTGATTCCATATCTTTCTGTATATTCAAGTATATCATCAATCGTCCTTACTGCATCATTAATTGTTCTACCTTTGACGTACGCATGCTGATTATGATGAATTATTTTAGGTAGGACCGTCTGCAGTCTCATGGCAATAGCCTTAGATCCGATCTTGACATCTACATTAATCAGAGAAATCGGTCTCCAATTCGAAATTTTCCGTTTATCTTTATCTTTCTTTTCTATTAAAGTTATTATTGCTTGTTTTTGTGAGTTGGATAATTCACCATGATCAAATGAGTAATTGAGACAATCCACAAGGAGTTCACCGAGACTTTCCCAATACGCAGTATAAAACTCGACTGTAAGGCCATCATTGCCGGAGGATTTATTGTTTTGAAAAGATCGTAGACTGTGAAGACATTCTGTAGGCGTCAATCTCCCCTCACACCCAATAACATCTTCCCCAGATAGCTTGGGGAATTCCCGAGACTGTACAAATGAATTAAAGACATCATCATCATCATCTGACCCTTTTAAATTGACCTTCTTATAAAGACCAGAATAAAAATCTTCCACTTCCTTCATAATTCTTTTGGGGTCAGAAGTAAGGAAACCATCTTTGGTATATGCTTTTCGAATAGAGCTCTTGGATTTTTTATGGGTTTCTAGGTTTAAAAAAAACTTATTACTTTTTTCTCCTTGCTCGTACCAATTGGCTCTAGAACGTATTATCGCTCCCTTTGCTAAATGCTCGTAAAACAATTCATACTCACTTCGAATAATTTCCAATTTTTCTATATTTTCAGGGGAGGGGTGCCTACTGCAATCATCCTCCCACTTTTTTAACGAGTCTTCTATCGTTTTCAATCTTTGTCTTCTTGCATTTGCTTTCACTTTACTAAACTTAATCGACACTTGCCTTATTCGATATTCGATTAAATCCCAAAGAACTCTTTTGTCATTAACTTCTATGAACTCCTTCTATGAACACTTTCGGTTATTAACTTACAAAAATCAGGATCATCTAATAGACT
>JAEMPF020021135.1:2517-15017 GCA_022496165.2 Catalaphyllia jardinei
TGCTTTGTTTGGTTATACATAAACCTGTCAAAGTCTTCAATTAAAACATAATGTTTATTTTTATTTTCAGTTATCAATAATAAATTCATATGTCTGTCATATTTTTCTTTTGACACATAAATGGGATATGGCTGTTTGTTTTCATATCCAAATACATTAACATTAATCTCATTTTGCTTTTCAATTTTATTATACTGCTTTGTTGTTATTGGGAATTCAATTCCAGAGTAGTCTAAATTTTTAACATATTGTTTATCCGATTTTTTAATCCTCTGTGGATCTTTGTCTTGAGGATTTAATCGTCTGATGTGACACCATCGGAAGCATTCATTATCCTCATTTTTCATATTGATCAATCCTTTTTTATGATGTCTGAGTTCTGAGGGTAGTTTAATATATGATGAGCCTTTCATTGGCTTATACTGTACAATATTGATATAATGATTGTCAACAGATTCAATAGTCCAACCAGAACCTTCAGAAATCCACTGAGCTATCATATTCAAGATTTGTTGTTTTGATAATTGTAATGCTTCAGGGTTTTCTGTGTTATTAATGATGGTAATAGGTTTGCTATTGAAATGAGCGGTTTTGTATATTATTTTATCATTTGTTGATTTTTTGAATGTCACTTTAAGCGTTTCAACAAATTTTAGACCTTTCATAGATGTTAGCATCTTAACAATATGATATTCAACTGCTTTTCTTGTGTTTTGCAGTTGATTAAGAGGATCTTTATTATTTCTAATGCTGATTTCATAGGATTTTGTGTAACCCTTTAAAGCTCTAGCAGTTTCCTCAATTTTAGTCCTTGGTAATGGTACTGGTTTTTTAGTCCTTGGTTTTGGAATTGGTTTTTTAGTCCTTGGTAATGGTACTGGATTATCCCTAAATTCTAATGGTGGATCAATAATATTGTTTTCATATTCTTGTACCATCTGTTTTACATTTTTCCTTGGTAATAGTACTGGCTTATCCCTAAATTCTAATGGTGGATCAATAATATTGTTTTCATATTCTTGTACCATCTGTTTTACATTTTTCCTTGGTAAAGGTGTTGATATGTCTTGTGTTTCAACCTGTTGTTTCATATTTTGCTGAAACAATTGTTTTATTTTCTCATTCTGCTTCAATATTAAATTAATCAGTTGAGATTTGGTTAGTTTTGAGAGATCGCGGTTGTTCATACTATATGTTGAGATAATTTTTTCCATTCTATATATTATATTTATATTATTTTCTTTTTATATCAGTTTATAGTGCGTTTAAAATTGTTAATAATAAGAAAAATTATATTTCTAATTATTACTTGATTTAAAATGTTTTTAAGGCTTGCTCATTTTTAATATGTTTTGTTGTCTTGAGATGTGTCCATTTTCCAGCTAATGTGTAATTATGATGTGGACAAATTGGGCATATCCACTCTTTGTTTAACATACATTTGGTTTTTGTTGATCTTTCTTCAATTGAATATATTCTTGGTCTTCCCATTATATATATACTATATATTATTTCATTCTTATATCAGTTTATAGTGCGTTTAAATCTTTCATTGGAATCCAGCTATTAAAATCATCACTATACCCCTTCCACTTCACCAGAGCTTGTTTTTTCTTATAATCTCTGCGAATGACTTTATCAATTCGGAATACATCCTGTTTGGCTTTTAATAATTCATGTTCATAAAAACTCCCTTGTATGTATTCATCATTGAGATCTTTTATTTTGTATGTTATTGGATTGGTGTATTGGATATTATCAACTATAAACACTTCTTCTGTCCAGTTTGGTGTATAACCCTTATCGAATACATTCCGTTTGTACTTAGATATTCGGACCTTATCACCTATTTTAAATTTTGGTTTCTGTTTTGATGTTTCCATATCACCGTATAAATTGAAGTAAACTGTACCCTCATTCTTTTTCTTTGAAGCTTCAACTGGTGTCATTTTTATGCTTGAATGTTTTGTGTTGTTGTATTGTTTTACTAGGTAACATGTCTAGATACATTGTATTACCTTGAACTGTAAACTGCTTCCACATTTTAGATTTAATTGTCCTATTCCATCTTTCAACTACTGATGACTTCTCTTCATTCTCAGTTGAGTACATTTGTATCCCATTTTTCTCTAATAGGTCTTTCAAATGTTTGTTATAGAACTCTTGTCCCTTATCAACCCATAGATATTGTGGTTTTCTACCTTCCTTGAATATTGTTTTGAATGCTTCAGTGACAGATTCACCTTTCTTATCTTTCAATGGAACGATCCAACCATATTTGCTAAATACATCAATAACCATAAGAAGATATCTGTAACCTTTGTTCCATTTACTGAACTGCTGCATTTCAACTAGATCACTTGCCCATATTTCATCGATATGATTTGTGATTACACGCCGCCGAGTGAAATTCCGTTTTATGGGTGTATGTAACTCATCAGCTAATTTTTCTTGCCAGTTTTCTTCACTCGACGGCGTTTCCCGTTTTTTGACTTCACACCCATACCTAATTTTGACTTAGCTGCTATAGCATTTCTAGCAATAGTATGTCCCCATTGTCGATCTTTCCAAGGAATTGCATCAAGAGCTTTAACCATCTTACGATCAGCTTCATTCTTACACTTCACTTGATCACTTTTTGGTTTATTACCGCAAACTGAGTAATCAACATCATGCTGCATACTGACTGCATCTGTTCTACCTGTTGGTTGTTGATATATCTCAAGTATCTGACCAGTATTGGGATCATACCTCAGTTGCTCTTCAAGAGGGTTTCCAGGTCCTGTATACTTATGTCCAGGCATCACAAAACCCTTTTTTGGTGCAACCTTGAGAATAGCATTATGGATGTCTAACCCTCTACCATAACCTTTCCATTTAATCCATGAGTTGTATGATCTGCTACCTCCAGCATCTTTGTAAGCTTTGTACTGTCTCTTGTATTCAGCAACCAAAGCTCTACCCTCTTTTGCACTCACTTCTGGTCCTTTAAACAATCCAGGTGCAGTGACAACATTCCAAGCTTTCTTCCAATCTACAAATGGAAATGGTATTGGTAATCCTTTACCACTATGTGTTGGATCCAATTTTTTTGATAAATCTGATGTGAAACCGTCCAAAGCTTGATCAAGATAGTGATTGGCCGTCTTTTTTATTTTTTGTTTGACAAAATCTGATTTAACAGCTTTTGCAGCTCCAAATCGTCCAAGATTGAATAAACCTTTAACACCACTTTTAAGCAGTTGTTCTCCTAGTAAGCCCCCATCTTGTGAGGGCTTAATTAGTTTTTTTGGTTTTTAACAAATTTAGTCTTTGTTATCCCACATTCAGCACAAGTGCATTTCAACATCATACGCCCATTTTTAGCTTTAACATATCGTTCACTGCCTGGAACGCATTCAGTTTGCTTTTTCTGTTTAACACAATATGATTTCACCATTTATATATATATTTTATATCGTTTTTATATAGCTGATATTATGACTAATATTATCTAAAAAAATACTCCAAATGCTGCTGCCCCAGTTTGTCTTAATTCCTTCAATGTTCTCATTTTATATATATAATTCAGATATTTTTGAAATACTTCATAATAAATATCTCATTATCCATTGTATCATGTATATTGAACACTTTTAATAAATCATGATACGACTTCCCCTTATTCATTTCATTCAAAAAGTATAAACAAAAGTATCCACATGTGGTTGTTTTTGTATTCTGAATCTGATTATTTTGATGAAGCAGAGTTAAATTCTTTCTTTTCGCATGATTTACCATTTCTTGAAAAGGAGGCATACCAAAACTATCAAAATAATTTATCACACCATCTTTTACATAAGTAGCTACCCAATGGCTTCCACTCATATATGATGGTTCAAGATTGTAAATAAATAATGCTTGGTTGTGATTATGTGGAACATTACCATCTCTTGATAAAACATCATTGATTGGGATGTTGAGATATCTACACCATTTTAGTAGATCATGATTGCTTAATGGTATGTTTTTATGGAATTTAGGTTTCACAGTATTGCTCCTATAAGTGGAATTTGATTGAACGGGCTGTTTGGACCTAGAAGGAGACCTTCTCCTTCCTTTTTTTGTTGTTCTTTTTTTTTCTTTCTTTTTTCTTTTAAATCCTACAAGGGCATCAAGATGGTGTTTTTGTTTGTTTGTGAGTTTTGCATCTAAGAATGCTTTTAATATTGGTTGAGGGACACTTTCAATTCCATAATATCTGATTTGACCTTTATTTAAACATTGATCCATTGTTCCTTTAGTTCTATTTTTTGGTGTCTTTCCAATTCCACAATACGGACCCTCTGATTTTTTTGTCCCAAAACCGACTTTGTTGTCCCATGTACCAAAGAAAGGTGGTGGATTTCTATACATACCTATTCTCGGAGCTCCTTTACCACCTTTTGGAGGTGCTCCAACTTTGGGGGCACCCCTTCCAGTCAAAGCTTTCAACACTAAAGGAATACCTATACTAGCAAGTAAAGTTCCAAGAAACCCTCCTAATTGTGTCTTTGTTGGTTTTACAACAACACCAGAACCTGTTTGAAGAGCATTTAATATATCTTTTTTCTGTTTTTCAGATAAAAGATGTTTGTTTGCGATAAGTTTGTCAATTTTGTTTTGTGGAATTAGAAAACCTCCTTTTTGACCATTTCCAGATATTTTTTTAACAATTTGACTTGCGCCTGTACTAGCTGCTCCCGCTAAAGCTGCTAATCCAAGGGTTTTCGCAATGGTTGGTCCAAATGCACGCGCAAGAGCTAGAGCTGAAGTCAACAAACTGCCACCAACTTGCTTTCTGATATTAGTCTTGGAAAGTTTGATGTCCATACCTTTATTCAATTTCCGATTCTTCTCCAACCTCTTCTTCACTGTAGCTGGGACATGTAGAGTGTCATTTCCATTAAGAGAGTCATTAGTTAGCCTTATGACGGCTGTTTCTCTTTTACTATAAGCATCACCAATATTCTTCTTCTGATTTTTTGATAGTTTAACATTTATTGCAAAAAGCTGCGTCATTTCTTGTATATAATATATGTTATATAATTTTCTATTACAAAACATATCTGAATTAAGAATGTCTCATTTTTGCTTTTATACTATAACCAATTCATTTCCCACCTTGTCGATGATGATAGTCTCATCATATAAGACGACGGCGTGGACACGGAAATTTGCAGCACTATTTGCGCTCAGTTTATACCTGAATATCAATTGCTTCGGGTCTCTAGTTACTTTTTCTGTTTGATAAGACAAATCAAAATATATGATAGAATAGAGAGAGTTGTAATTAGACATATTGAGTTGGGTGCCACTATTGTAATTATTTTTTCTCATTCCATATGACATCACATCGTTGAAGATCCTTACTTTTGATTCTGTATCGTATTCAGTTTCTGGATAGAATACTCCATTTCCATATTCCAATCTACATGATGTGAGACTGCTATTATTATTAGCCGCATTCAGTTTGAAAGTATCAAAGTGGTAAGGATTTGTATCTTCATCATTTGTTTTATTTCGTTGGAGGTAAACAAAGACGGAAACAACATTGTCAATACTTGGTGAGATCTGGAAGAATCCACTGCTCTGTGTTGGATTGGAAGTTGTATACAATTCTCTTTTATACATCCAAGAACCTTTTGACAAAAAGGATTGAATAAACTTATCGTATAAAGTGTCCTTTGGTACTAGTCTCGGAACCCAAAGTAAGAATCTATTGACAACAACTCGACTAGCAGCTGCTGCAGCTACCTTATATATTAATTCTGTGTCATTTTGTAATTGTATTTCAAACTGAAGTTGCATTGGGACCAACATTTTATCATGTAACTCTTCAAAGAAACCGTATCGATTAAGAGGTATAATTACATTAACATCTTTGGCAGCATCTTCACCGTCACCACCTTCACCAATTCTTTTCGTTAAATTTCGTCTAGCCTCAAATCCTGTATTTCCAGCAGCAGTCATATCAGGATTTGCTACATCCAGATACCAAAAACTATCTTTAGCCACCGAGCGACTGAAATCATCACTGTATTCCAAGAGGTTCTTGACAAAAGTTACTTTATGAAGATTATCAGTTTCGTATACAATCTTACCAGCACTCTTTATTGTCAAATGGTTAATTAATGAATGAGCTCCATTAATAACTGTTGATCTGGTTGCATTTGGAACACCTGCACCATTATCCAATACCTGTAACTGAAACTGCACCTCAAAATAAGCATTATACCAATCATAGAACGCAGACCTGTCATTGATTGTGAACTTATACCCATTTTTTTGTTGGTGTTGACCATTAGCTGGGATGTTAATAACATCATTCAACTGAAATCGAACCAACTCATATCTTTGCAAATATTCACTTGTTCTGAAAGCCATTATATTAATATATTATATAATTTTTCCTCCTTCTTCCTGATCCTGATATTAGTCTATCAATAATCATATCTGTACTTTCTTCTCGCTGTGATGGAACTATTTGTCCTACATCATCAATTCTCATATCCCTAAGCTTTTTCATTATCAAGTCTCCTGACTTCTCAGATGTCTTTTTACCCACCCTTTCACCTACTGATTTTAATGCTTTCTCACCTGATTTCTTGGCAAACTTTTTTACAACAGATGACGCGGCACTCTTCATTGGTTTGAAAATATTATCAACGATAATTCCTGATCCTACATGTTTATCCACAAAAATACCAAGTTTTGGATGATAAACCCTAGTGAATTCAAATGGTTTCATTATAATACTACTTTATATTATTCTATCCTTTTTAGAATTAATGAAAAAGATGTATCAGCTCCATTCAGGTTAATTAATCTCCTTTTTCCTTCTGTAATGTGTATCCTGATACTATTTATACTATTCTTGTTGATGGGATTAAATGTAACTCTTCTTGGTTCAATTGTATAAGAGTAACTAGGTTGAAGCACACTGGTTGAGAAGGAATAAATAATGTCTGTATCCTGACCGTCTACAAGTGAATCATTGATTAGGTCGCAATGAATATTAAGAATGTCTGTATCTTGACTGAGATTAGGCACTTTTGGTCCTATATTCTGTTCATTTTTCAATATTTCTTTATCAAACCCAACTAGGTCGTTGAAATTGCTTGCAGTTAAATCAAGTTGATAATTCTTGGCTAATGTGACTGTAACCCTAAATGTTGTATTATCGAATTCGAGAGTGATAGGATACTCATTAGCATTAGCACCACTTTTGACAATCTTCGTTATGTCCTTGATGTATGTATCAAAGTCAGTATAGTTCCAGACTCCTGCTGGGAAAGTGATGTTGTTAAATGTTGAACCATTATCAGAGCTGTACTTTATTAGCTGATTGTTGTATGATGAATTTACATTAAACCATGTGAATGACATGTTAATGATTCGGTTCAAACCAACTACATATTGAGAATTGCTATCCAATATTATAGGCCTGTTGAATTCAGTTATAAAATTCTGAGGAGTGTTGTTTCCTTGATCTTTGACGTTGTATGATGATAAAACAATCTCGCGATCCATGTATATAATAACTTTGCACAATTATACTTTGAAATACTGATTATACAATTTATTATACTGTGGTCTATTGATTGTTGACATTCTCAATAATGTGTCCAGTATACTAACGCCAGTATTTCTCATCTTAATTGATGTGTTGCCTGCAATGGTTTCACCAATGATCAATTCTAATTTCTTGAGAAGCTGTTTGGGATCGTTGAAAAATATAAGATTTCCACCTCTCAGTCTTCTTCTTCGGCCTCTAATCCCTGAACCTGACACCGTTTGCAGTTTAGTCTTATGATAATTAATGTATTCGTTTAAAGTAACTTTAGCATTTTCTAACCGTTTGTTCCTCTCTTGCCTTTCAGCTGCTGATATAGCCCCTTTATTATAATCTTTTGTGATTTTTGACTTATAACCTCCAAGTTGTTTCTTCTTATATTCAGCGTCTTTTATTATTTTCCTTAGATACGCCTTAGTCTTTTTGGTTGTCATATTTGTCTGATTGAGAATCTGATCTACATTTTCATAATTCTGAGTACCTAAATCATCTAAAATATTATTACTATTATCTTCATCATCCATTGCATAATCAACTTCTTCATCTTCATCATATTCAGGTGGCTGCTCAGGTAGCTGCTCAGGTAGCTGCTCTCCAAGATTTCCGGGAAAATATTGGGGATCGACGTATATCTCTTTATTTCCTTCCAGAAGGTCTGACAATGATTGTTCATATTTTGGTGGTTTTGGTACTATTTGTTTTTCTTGCTGTGGTGGTACAGGTTGTTCATCAAAAAGATCACCCAAATTCATGTCTTCAACTTCATCATCAATATCAATACCGTAATTTGGAACTTCCCCTTTCTTCAGTGGTCTTTTTCTCCTTTGAGGCATCCTTAAATTCAAATTACTGTCAATTACATCATCTAATTTACTTGTCACTGGTTTGAATACCTTTTCGAATGATGATTGGCTTGTCTCCTGACCGATTTTATGTTGTGTGATTAGATCATGGACGTAATTAATTTTATTCCCTAATTTAGTTTTACTTTTTGCAAGTTCTTTCCATTTAAGCAAACTCATTTTTGTTATATTATTACGTTATATAAAAATGATAAATCATATACAAAAAACAACGTTTAACACCGTGTTGAACACTATGTTAAACACCATGTTGAACACCATGTTGAATTAATATACCAATATAATATAATGAGAATACCGAATTATGATGTTAAAGACGATGTGGTCTCAAACTTTAGACAACTATATGATTTCATGCCTCATCAATGTTTTCGAATGCTGATTTGCGGTCCAAGTGGTTCGGGGAAAACAAACACATTAATGCATATGATCTACAATCTGCTTTATTTTGATAAAGTTTATCTGTATGCTAAAAATTTAGAACAGTCCAAGTATCAGAATCTCATTGATGTCTTTCAACCAATAAGCGATGATGTTGGTTATGATGTTATTGAAGCAAGAAATGATGAAATTATTCCAGTTCAAGATCTTGACTCTGACTCACAAAAAATCGTCATTTTTGATGATTATGTATGTGATAAAAACCAAAAACCATTAATCGACTATTTTATACGAGGACGGCATAAAAATTGCAGTGTGATTTATCTGAGTCAAAGTTATTATAAGACGCCAAAAGACATTAGATTGAATTGTTCTCACTTTTCCAAGTGCTAATGAGAAGAGTTTAATTTGTCGTGAAAACAGTATTTTAAAAGAATCATATGAAAAAGCAACTAAGGAACCATATTCCTTTGTTTATATCGATAAGCCACGAAAATTCACCACTAAAAATTTCAATGAAAAAATATAATCTATTAATATAAATGAGTTATTCAAACGGACTTTTACCTTCATCATCATCAGCCATTGGTAAACGTGGACTACCTGGGTTACCTGGTGTTGGATTCAATTTAACAGATGATGGTAATTATGATATTGAAGGGAAGCTATTAACTAATATTGGTGAGTCTACTGACGACAATGATGCAGTTAGTTTAAAAGTGTTGAAAGAACATACTAAAGTCAGTCAAAATAGTTATCATTTACAACCAAGTTTCCGATTTTATAAAGACTTTGGTGATAAGAGTCAATTAACTGTAAAACAACCACCAAATACATCATCAGACCATTTCTTTCAAAATCATAAAGCGCATAATGATGCATATATAATTGAAAAAGAAGGTTGTGATACTGGTTTTGGTGGGCAAGCTTGGTCTAGTATAAAAATGAAAGGTAATCAATTAGAGAGTGGTACTTATACCTCTGTTTTTGAAATATTTGTTATTGGTGATGTTGGTGGTTTTCTTGTTGATGATACAATAATTTTCAATGTCCATGGTGACAGTCATTTCATCATGAAAACATTTGACAGTGATAAAATTGATGGTAAATACACCAAATCAATCATTCAATTCACAACTGATGGAAGAGCTGGAGTAGATGATGGGATAAGATTTCAACTCAGATATTATGGTTCTCAATACAATAAAAACATTAAATTTCTGTTTTATTCAAGAGTGGTGAAGGGTAAATACCCAACAACTTTCGACCATACTATTTTTAATGTCCGTGATGTTGTTGATAATCATATAATTCTCTATTTTGAGAATTTAAATCTCAATGGCAATCTTATTGATGGTTTAGGTGATCCTGTAGCATACGATAATGCTGCCAATAAGAAGTACGTTGACACTGAAATAGCAAAAGTCCATATAGATACTACACCATTACTTCCCAGAGATGGTAGTAGAAAAATGACTGGTGATTTAGATATGGATAAAAATCACATTCTATCTGTGGAAAATTTAGATGATCATAAGGTTGATGATGCTTTGGAAGTTAGAGCCAGAGATTTGAGAAGCGTTGTTAACAAAGGATATCTGAATGAAAATTTTCTCAAAATGGTGGACAAAGACGGTAAAGAATATTATGATCTCAAACAGAATATAATAAAAAACTGTGAACCTTACTATGATGGACTTTTTGATGATAACAGTTTAGTCAGCAAAGCATTTGTCGATTCTCAAATTGCTAAAATACCACATGCTGCGAATACAGACAAATTTATTAATGTTGATGGCACAGTAGCAATGAATGCAGATTTTAATGTTGGTGGACATTTCATTGATAATGTTAAAACTGTTGTTGAAGACGATGGAGAAAATCCAAATTATGAACAAATAAAACATAAAGCTGTTAATTTTGAATTGTTGAAGAAAACACGAGACTATTTAGTCCGTTTCATTTCTGAGATGGATTACTTATTAACAGATGGAAGTGAGGCTATGGAAGGTGATTTAAATTTAGCTAATCACAGTATCATCAATCTCAAAGATCCACTACAATCAAACAGTAGTTATGCAGCTTCTGTTAATTTCGTTAACAAAACTGTTAATGATAGTAACACAATCATAACTGGTATAATTGATAAGAAAATAAAAGCGTCTGAAACACAATCCATAGATTCAATCAATAAAGAAAATGTCTTCGAAAGGGTGATGGATAATGATGAGTTCAAAGAAGAAGATGATGATATTCATAAAATTGGAGTTCAGAATAAAGATTTTCATTCAGTAAATAAAAAGACTTATGAATTCAAAATTGATTTTGATTCAGATATTGGTTATTATAGCACCAGATTGTCAATTGATTTGGTATATTTACCAAAAGGTTCTTATACAATGGTTTATGAAATGTATGTTGAAGATGGTATTACAATTGATGAGATAAATGCATCAAGTGAAACTCCCTCTGTTGGAAAGATTAATTCTAAAATAGATGGAACCAAGACACGTAGTACCATCCATTTTTCTAAATATACTATATTTCCTAGTTTTGATGATTTAGATATTGATATAAGATTGAAAAGTAAAACTGATCCACAAACTACTATTTATGTTGTTGTTTACGGTGTTGCTGGTACAGTTAATAATATTCAAGTCAATCTTTGGGATAGATTTTACTACTTTGATGATAATGTTTTAAATTATGAAGTACCTATTGATATGGGTAATAAAAAAATAACTGGAGTAGCTGATGGTACTGAAGATAGTGATGCCATCAATAAAAAACAATTGGATGCCTTAATAAATTTGTTAAGAGTGGTTGATTTTTATACAAATCGTCTGGAACACAATAACAAAAAAATATTAAAGTTTCCAACTATAAATCACCATTTTGTAGTTAATGAAGCAAACAAAAATTTACTTAAGTTACCATTGACTGGTGCTTATCAAATAATCTACAATGATTATTATAAAGGAAGTGGTAGATTTGAAATTATGGATATGTCAAGCTCAAAACTTTTATTTTATCAAGAGCTTAATAGACAAACAAATTGGACACCAATAACATTCAATGCATTATTTTCAATCACTCTAAAAGATGGTGCACAATTTGCCGACATAAAATTGTATATAGATGAAAATGATAGCGCCATTTTGGATGGAGGGTATTATAGTAATTTTTACATCAAATATATACGTCCTTTGCGATAAGCAAAATATCTAAACAATATGTATATGAAAGAGTCGGGAAAAAGCATATTCAACTGGAATCATATTTCAGATGAATTAACAGAAGAACAGGTCGAAGAATTAAAATCTTACTACCAAGCATATCACAAAAAGTGTTGGGCATACAAACAAGCATTGAAACGTTTCAAAGAATGGAAATTATTAGGGAATTCTTTATCAATCATATTTGCATCTGGAGGTTTAGCAAGCAGCATAGCAACTGGTGGCATCAGTTTGATTGCAATCAGTACAGCAGCACTTTTGATTCAGGGTTGGATGAAGCATAAAAACCTTGATCTTAAGATCCAAAATTGTACTTACGCTTACCAAAGCTATCAACATCTTCTGAATGAGATAAAGGATATGATGAGAAGTGGAATTTACAATTCATGTCAAATTCATAATACAATGAAAAACATTGATGATTAT
>JAEMPF020021135.1:20017-22399 GCA_022496165.2 Catalaphyllia jardinei
GGTTATGCGCAAATGGGAGATTTAAGGTGCGCAGTGGTATGCGCAAGGAATTGTGATTATGCGCGAACGGAAATATTTTAGGATGCGCAGTGATATGGCGCAAGGAATTGTGGTTATGCGCCAATGGATGATTTAGGATGCGCAGTGAACCATGTGCTTAAAATTGCTTGTTTCTTAAAACACGTGTCAAATTGTGGTGTGTAAATTGTATGCATCAACTTCATGCATCGTGACGAATCGATGGCGAGGCATGACAACGGTTACCGGTCCAAAGATTACCGATTACCAATAATCTAATAACATTGAACCACAAGCCGAAGAGACCGAAATTCGTTCTACCTTGTTTAGTTGTAAAACACTCATACAGTTCGTATTACGTTGAACGATGTGCTGCACCGGCGGTAGCCCTAAGATATCAGCTTACTTTCTTTAGTTGTGTCCAAAATAAATAAACAAATAAATAAATAAATAATCAGCTACGAAGGCAATGCAAAGACTACTGCACAATCACAACAAGAAAGTAAAAAAAAAACAAGAGCGCGACCTGTGTTGTTTTGAAAACCATGCTACAAAAAAAAAACATACACGCATTTAATGTCGCTTGCCCAAGACAACGGAACATTTATCAAATCACGTCACCTACAACATGTAATTTGCATACAGACAGGCAAACGAACTTCGTCTGAACAGCTTCTCCATCTCGACTACTTTACTCTCTTTCGAACAGCTTATTCACCTCGACTACTTTACTTGGCGGCGAGTTAGTTGGTGGCTAGATGGTTTCTTGGTGGCGTGTTGGTTGGTGGCGAGATGGTTTCTTGGTGGCGAAGCTGCCTGGTGGCGAGATGACCGAATACCGTGACAAGGGATCGAGTCAATATAGCACATACACATACGATTCACATCTAGCTCCCCTTTACCACAAAATCAAAAGGATGGAAATCGAAAGATGTGGAAATTGAAAGATGTGAAAATTGTAGCCGCAGAAATCTCACTTATAAATTCTGTACCGGTGCGCATTAAAAGTCTCTGGAGTGTTGACATTGTCGAAGACGTCGCCGGATATGTGAAAATGCTAAAACTTAAGTTTAAATTCATGTTCGGATGAAAAGGAGTAGATCGTAGCATATTTGAAATAAGTGTGTTCTACACTTTCCGCTTGTTTTAATTATTCTACAAGTTTTAGTAACGATGATTTCTCTTCATCTTATTGTTAAATGCAATGCATTCTGGTAAAAAGTCATGAATTCGAGAATTCGTACTCCTCTTACATATTCTTTCAATTTTAAATCCTGATTATGTTGCTGCACGCTCGCTACGCTCACTCCGCAACAATTAACTTGACTTATCTAAAAATTGGTCAATTTCTGCTTGTAAAACGTGTATTAAGTTCAAATTCTTGTGAAGAAAAGGGCACTTGCACGCAATATCTATTCACTCCCACAAAGCACCCAACCCAATAACAATTTCAATTGATTTCCCTAGCATAACGATTCAAATATGTTGTGCAAATGAATTCTTCACAGTTCAGTTCATAGGGTAACTGTTAGCATACTTAAAGTTGTTCTCCCCATCGGCAGCATTATTACCATTTAGGTATACTAGTATAAAGGTTGTTGTAAGACAATAGCTGGTAACTTATGAAATCGAATGTTATCTCGTTTCCGACGCAAAAAAGCAGTTTTTCTTGTCAGTCTGCATTTTGTACCCAGTCTGCAGTCTGCAGTTTGCATTTTGTACCTAGTCTGCATTTTACCCGGTTTGCAGTCTGCAGTCTGCATTTTGTACTGACCGATTGAATAAAACACACAGCTGATCGAACATCAAACACAACTGATCGAAAAAGTCGGACGCGCACATGCACAACTGATTGAATGAAACTAACAACTGATCAAATATCAAATACAACTGATCGAAAAAGTAGCATGTACAATTGATTGAATAAAACACACAACTGATCGAATATAAAACACAGCTGATCGAAAAAGTAACATATACGACTGGTTGAATGAAACTAACAACTTATCGAACATCAAACATAACTGATCGAAAAGGTCACACGCACAAATGATCGAAAACGTCACGCATACAACTGCTCGAATAATACTTAAAACTGAGCGAATTTGACCAGTACAACTGATCGAAAAAAGTTATGCAACTGAAAGAATAATGTCAATAAATGAATGAAAAAACGAGCCCTGAAAACTGATCAACAATAAACTGGTCGAATGTCTGCTTGCAAAACTGATCAGGAGAAGGTCAAGACCTATCTACTGATAAACGGCTTACTGTGCTTTGCGAAACGAAACCAAACGAAACCAAACCAAACCAAACTAAACCAAACCAAACCAAACCAAACCAGACGAAACCAAACCAAACCAA
>JAEMPF020021136.1:8772-28469 GCA_022496165.2 Catalaphyllia jardinei
TGATCACTCTTCACTTTCAAAAGGTTATTTAAAAACACAGAAGTACCAGATATGTTTCGTGAAATAGCTCCACACACCTTTGATATTACCATGTAGGTACGGAAGAGCAGTGAGTGTTCGAGCTAGTAGACGAATGCCAAGCAATTACAGTGATCAGAGCTACGTGGCACTAAATGCTGAAGCATATGATGACTCCCTCGATGGTGCTGCCTTGCTCAGGCCTCAACCTAATGAGGACGAGGACTTGATGTCTTAATCACCCGTTACCAGGGGTACTTTTTACCCATGTTCCTCTTATGATAAGAGAGGAAAACCGTGATTTTTCCTCGACCTAACCAATCTAGGAGAGAAGAGCCTCCTGACAGCTACTGTTTTTCACATTTACCCCTGATATTTAGCTCACAGATCATTATAACTAGTCAATAGCTGTATAGATTCCTTAATATTACATAGTCTTTTTTATATATTCTAGCTGTAAGAATAGTGTAGTGCTTAGTAAAGTACTGTGGAATTTTCCCACTAAAAGTAAATTGCCTGTTACTAGGAGTGTAGTCTGCTTCCCTTGTATGACAAGTGAGAAGAATTCTTTTTTCTTCTTCCCTTTAGCTACCTCCTGACAGGCTAGTGTATGCTACATTTATCAGACATATCATGATAGAACTAGCCAAAAACTATGTCGGTGCTATAACTTTTTAAATTTTCATAAATGTTAACTGTTAGCTTAAAATAACTCAATAGCCAGTAAAAGCAGTAGACACTTTCTACAAAGAAGGCGTTGGTAACTGTTGTATACTTACTATTTTTTTGTTTGTTTGTTTTGAATGCAGGGGGCCTGCTGCAATCTACCATTTTCGTATTCTCGATGTTGGACTGGATCTAGGTGGAGGCTCATGCAGGGGAATATAAAAAAGAGGTTAATGTCAGTTGCATTTAAAAAGACTCCCTGCAGTAGCCTAAGTTGCAAGCTAGTTACAGTCCCATACCGAGAATACGAAAATTGTCCGTTCCGAGACAGAACTATGCATGGAAAAATTTACTTTTTCTATTACTTTGTTGCACCGTGTTTATGGCGACATGTCTATTGCCACTCCCATCTCCTCCGCCCCCCCCCCCCCCCCGCAAAGCGTATACTTGACCAGAATGTGGTTTGGTGGAACTATCAGATTTTCCTTTCAGGTGAATGGCAACAAGGACAGTTTGGCAGCTCTGACCTGAATTTCAAGAGGTTCAAGACAAAATTACTTAAATGAACGACTAGGCATGTTTCAACAAAAAGTACATAGATTGTTTAACAATATATATGGCTTCATGCGACATACTATTTTTAGGGTTTTCTATTTTTTGCTTATTTTACCGATTTCGGCGAGATCAAGGCACAAAGTGGGTTAGATTGAGAGTGGAACAAAAGAACAAATAAGTGGATGATGTGGTGTTATGAAAATCGAGCCAGTGAACGTTGAGTATTTTTTGAAAAAGTTCCACGAGACCTACATTCTGGCTGCTCGGATTTATTCAGATAATCCACTATAAGCCCCCGAACCTTAATCCCTTTACGGTGCAATTATTGTCAAGCACACTTAGAGAACATAGGTATCCACATTATCTGTCTTTGTTGGTCAGTACAGTCAGATAAGATGCATATTTTTAGTACGTAGAGTCCTAAGCAATAATGTATTACCTTTATTGTATTTTGGGTTTTTTACGAAGACATTTAATTATGTACTTGAGTCTTTACCTTGATATTTTTAAAGGTCCATTTCCAACCTAGGTTATAAACACTTAAAAATAACTTGAATCCTTACTGTCCCTAATCCTGACAAATCAATTCAAACTTTTTTTTCTGCAGTATAGTACAAGAGTGAAACATTAACCGGAATCAGTAAAACTTTCAACAAGTACTAGAATTCAGCAGTTGAAAATCATTTTTTTTGTAGTCTCCTGTAACTTAAGTAGATAAACATTCTGAAATATCCAATAAGTCTTGTGATCTTGAGCTTATGGTAGTTGTTACATATTGGCTTTCGAATGCTAGTTTTTAATAAGACTTCTTTCATAGAAATAGCTAAGACTTTTCAAAGCTACATGTATATGTAACTGTACAATGATTATTAGTGTTGGTAACCTTACCACATGATTTCGAGTGCATTTTGAAATAACTAAGTATGTGCATTATTAGTCGTTTTGTTGGTAAAAGTGTATTTGGTAAAACTTTACAAACGATCTCTGGCTGAAACGATGTTTACCAGCTTTCGACTGCCTGAAGTAGTCTTCGACGGGTAAAATGTGAATAACACAGAGTTCTCCTTAAGCCCCGGCGACCGGCGAAATTCGCCGTCTAGTCGTCCTTGGCGTGCCGGCTACTCAAAGTAAATAACATGGACATGAAGGATGACAATGACATGTCTGACACGGATTCAGGGTTTGTGTTTGATATGGATGACGACAGTTAAACGGTTGAACTAGGACAAACATTTTTTTGCTCAGTGAAATTTCTTTTTCTTTAAGAAAATAACTTAAAACCATTTTTGTTTAATTAAACTACACTGAAATGTACTTTTTAGACCCCCAATTTCAAAATTCTCTTGGAGAGGCTCCTGGACTCCCCAATAAAGTGTGGGCCCCCTCCTGCACGTGGCCCCAATAACACCACTGCACGTCTTTTTATCAGCATTGTCCGCTGCCTACTCAAAGTTATTCTCCATCTACTTCAAATTTTTGGGAGAACCCTGATGACAACACGCGAAGAAAAAGAGAAAGCAAAATGCGTGACATTGCAAATTTTTAAAACGCAAATAATTAAGAACGTTTGTTAAAAAGAATATTATTTTGTCCAGGTTGTGGACATGAATTGTTGTGTCATTGGGAGTCAGTTTCAGTTGGTATGCCACGCTTCCAGCGTCTTGTGTAAAGCCATCTTTTTCAATCACAGAAGCGTTTTCAAAGTCAATAGCATGATCGTGTGACCAGGCATGATTTGCAAGCCTTGAGCCTTGAGCCCTGTTTTGACATTTTTGAAATGTTCTTTTTTTTCTGGTGTTAAAAGCCCTGGCCGTTTCTCGGCTCTAGTTTTCTTTTTTCTCGCGAACAATTGGCACGGAATTTTGTACACGATGTTTGTCTGCAAATCCAGCGAAGATCGAAACTTCGGGGCCGGGAACTGTTGTTGTGAGGTTATTTATGATTTGTGTAACTGTAACGTCTTGTTTTATGAGGATGCGTCACAATAATAAAGAAGAGGAGTAGGTTTCTGTCGAGGGTCCAGGTATTATTTTTAAAAAAGTTAATATTACTAATTTATTATATGGCTTTGTCTCACAAGGACTGGGAACTACCAAATTCACGAAATGGATATTGACCACGGCCTAGATATTCCCACCTAGACTGGTAATGTTTTGAAGTGAAAAAGTTGCAAACTAACATGCAAAATCATTGACTGTTTTCATCTAACAACATTTATTTTTGAAAATGCCAAAGAGCGGATGAGAAAAAAAGGAGGACGAGCTAACTTTGGAAGAATTAAATTCGGCTCATCGCCGTTCGCAAGCAAAATAGTACAAACCAGTTACATTAAACGAATTAAATTGTTCTTGTCTTTGCCATATAATGAACATCTTATTCGGTCTGTATGAGAGAATCTTGACCTCGGTCGTGAGGTCAAGATTCTCCCATACAGACCTCCTGCTCGGTTAATAAGAGCTATAATTTGTATATTAAATTAACATATAACTTTAGTTCGCTGAGTTCATCTCTTCGGTACTTCCTCACCTTGCGCGTGTTTTGTAAGCGTTTAAGTTCATTTTTCTCTCTCCTCTTTCTTTCTAACCCTGTGGACAAAAGGGTAGAGCGTTTAATTTAGGGTACGAAGTTGCCTTCAATCTGCCTGGGGACGGCGATTGCTTCCATGCCTCGGCCGCAAAGGCCTTACGAATAGATCTTTTCACGGTTAGCTTTGCGCATTTGCATTACAATAAAATCTAGCATGTATGCAAGGCAATTTCGGGGTATTTCGTAGTTTTAGCCCGAAATTGCCTCGCATACATGCTAGATTTTATTGTAATGCAAATGTGGAAAGCTAACCGTGAAAAGGGCTATTGAAGAAGGTGGGTCTGACTTTCTGAAGGGCCACCAGTTTGATGTGATGATAATGATAATAATAATATTAATCATGAAAGTTACAATTTCCTCGATTGTGATTGGTTTAAAAAGTCCTATTTTCCACGAATTCGCTTGCCAAGTTTGTTATTGGACAGTTTGTTATCGGACAGTTCAATAAGCCAATCATTCCAAGGTGGAATTACGTGCTACGTGCGCGCGCGCTTGCTTTTGTTGTTTTTGCCGGTAGCCTGAGAATGTTTGCGCCTCCTTGTGTTAGTATTTTAACGCAAATGTTGCCCCTTTTGGTCATGGATGTTACCTAACATCCATGAGCATAGAAGGCAATCGGATGGCGCTCGATCACTCACTCACTCACTCGATTCTGATTAATTTATTCAGTAAAACCGGATTAAATCGTTTCTCCTAACCCTCCCCTGCTTAGTATGGTTCTTGTCCTAGGCACTTCGTCCTGTAGGTTCAGCAGGTTTTAGCGGGGTACTAGAAAGGCGATTGTTTTGTCCGACAACATGGAGTTCATACATATGGCGGCTAACGCGGCACGAAGATGGTTTTTGGTTCAACTCGTGGAGTTGTAAAATGAAATTTGTCAAGCTAAGCAGCAGTAGCTGCAACAAATGGACATGGAAAGACTAGAAGACGTGCGGCAGCATAGCGTATCCCAGCATGAGGATGGGCTTTCGTTCAATTTTAACGAGGAGACCTTTTGTGGAGTGCTATAGTTGAAAATTATAAAGCTAAGGAACATTAGCTTCGGCAATATGGACTTTGAAATCCTGAAAGCTGCGATGCTCGCTTCGAAATCTACGG
Organism: Catalaphyllia jardinei; assembly: GCA_022496165.2. Classification (NCBI taxonomy): domain Eukaryota; kingdom Metazoa; phylum Cnidaria; class Anthozoa; order Scleractinia; family Caryophylliidae; genus Catalaphyllia; species Catalaphyllia jardinei. The sequence continues at coordinate 13,696 of JAEMPF020021136.1, forward strand.
TGCTAAAAGGCGACGATGTCGCGACCGAAAAAATGCCTGGTAAAATGTTACCAATGCAAAGGCGAATGAATGGAATTTTTACGGGTGAAGGAGATTAAAGCAGGAGTACCTGAGGGAGCCGCTCGACAGAAAACCCGCTCGACAGGCTGAAATTACGCTGGCTGGTAAATATTAGCTTTAGGTCATTTGTCATTTACTGGCTGGGATTCTCGTAGAGGGTCTGGTTTGCTAAAAACTGTTATTAAAACACTGTTCCTAGCTGGAAAATACGGGGAATATATATGATTACAAATTTTGTAGTTAATTTTATCTACAGAATTTCAATAAAATTTTCCTAATAAGTTTATCAATAAAATTAATTATTATTATAATCTTATTAGTAAAATTTAATTTTTATTATATACCGAGGAAATATTTCGCAGTTAATAAAATTTCGTTGAGGGCGAAGTAACACTCTCTATAATAATGTGAAGCAAATATTTCGCAATTATTAAAATTTCATTAACGGCGAAGTACTCACGTTCTATAATAGTATGGAGCAAATATTTCGCAGTTAATAAAATTTCGTTAACGGCAAAGTACTCACTCTATAATAGTATGGAGCAAATATTTCGCAGTTGATAAAAATTCATTAACTGCGAAGAACGCATTCTGTATAATGGTATGGAGCAAATATTTCGCAGTTAATAAAATTTCATTAATCGCGAAGTACTCGCACTCAATTACAGTATAGAGCGAATATTTCGCAGTTAACAAAACTTCATTAACGGCGAAGTACTCATTCTATATAATAGTATGGAGCAAATATTTCGCAGTTATTAAAATTTCATTAACTGCGAAGCACTCACTCCCTATGATAGTATGCAGCAAATATTTCGCAGTTAATAAAATTCCATTAATCGCGAAGTACTCGCACTCAATTACAGTGTAGAGTGAATATTTCGCAGTTAATAAAACTTCATCAACGGCGAAGTAATCGCTTTGTATTACAGTGTAGAGCGAATATTTCGCAGTTAATAATATATCATTAACTACGAAGTACCCGCTCTGGTCGCTTCTAGTAGTACTATACTGGGCCGGGTTGTTCGAAAGCCGGTTAATGTTAACCCAGGGTTAACAGTTAACTGAAGCGTTTTGTTTTCTTGTTTAAAATTGTTTTTCACCTCTAATGTTTGGTGTTTTTTGAGACTGCTACAGCTCAAAACTGAAGGGCAAACAGTAAAAACAGAACACCACACCAAAAAGTTACAAAACTGAAATCAAAATTCTCATTAATCCTGGGTTAGCTTAATCGGGCTTTGAACAACCCGGCCCAGGAAACAAAATCTGCATTCCTAGCATTCCTCAAGTTGACAGGAAGGGGAGTGGTAGCCAAAATCTGAATTTTGACTCCAACTGAATTCAAGCACAAAGCAAATGATCGAAACATACATCCCATTTTGTAAGCAATGTATACACGAAGTCTTCATAGTTCTTTTAATTCTTTTCAGATTCCGATTGAGTTGAACGTCGAGAATTGGTAGAAGAAGTATTTCTGCGATTTGTATGAAACTCTCAGCCTTAGGTGTGACTTTTTCCACCTTCTTTGTTTTCAGTTCCCTTCGCAATGGTTAGAGATTAAAAAGGTGCGATAAATTTGAGACAAACATGAATCATACGATAAGCACACAAAGGATCTATTGTTAAATCAGCGAGTCCAATTACTATGGTCTAAGACTGCTCGTTCGTGTGCCGATAGTTCCATAAAAGTTCTGCGCTTATGTTCACTGGATGAAAGGTACTGCTAACCGGAGATCTCGTTTTGTTCGGGGATTGCGTTGCGACGCGGCTCCAAGTGTGGAAGCTCTCGTGGAACATTTCACTTGCTTAACAGTGTTACCAACCAGATCGCCGTCGAAGATCAGTGCGATGAAGATTAAATACGAAAATAATATTCACTACATCGATTTAGAGGTATTGTATTCTGATTTAACTTTAAAGAATTATGATTAAAGCAGTACTTAGACTCCGGGGCTCATATCTGATCACAAACAAAATAACTAAATGATCAGGGATAGTCACGGTGATGTAAAATCTTACAAATGGAACAATCGCAAAAAATGCTATTCACAAGAAATCGAAGCATGAAAAAATCGTAACCTTAATACCCATGTTTTCCTTTTTGACGATTTAGCTCTTGTCGCACAATACCGGCACAATTTCCACGTGCGAATTTTGGCGATTGCGTGATCCGAAAGAGTAGAATAAAAGAGCGTTTTCACTGTCACGCAATAAAACATAAAATCAAAACCATTCAGTCAATAAAGTCAGAAATAGTGATATCGTAGAAGATAAAGAAAGAAAACATTTTTTCAAGTTTAAGGTGTCAACGTTGTCTCACAGTTCAGTTCGATATTCGTAGAAATGTTCCGCGCATGGAGCCGCCATGTATTGTGGTACACCAATTTGGTGGCCGGAGAATCTAATCTGGTCTAATCGAACGTATTTAGTGCACTGAGTTTCTGAACTAAACAAATAGACATTAACACACAAGCACTTTTCCCAAAACTGTAACTCATAGAAACCCTAAAACCCAAGAGATAACTGTAATAATCGCGATAAACGCTATTGTAACGTTTTTGTCAGTCACGCACCGCCATAACTTTAAAGTGCCTATGAAGTAAAAATCTTTTTGCATAATTTTGTAGCTTATTATGTCCTAATTGCGGAATGACAAAAGAAATTTCACGAAAAGAAAAGTAAATCCGCTTTTTGGTTGCTCAAAGTCCCTCAAATAGTGTCTCCGGAAACTGGGAACGAGTTTAGCACTGATGACGTAGTTGGTGGTTCCAGCGCTTTGTTGACACCTGGTTTTGTGTGCTGCAGAGTGAGAATCTCTCCGTCGAAGTACTCTATTGGCATTGATTTCCTGGGCTTCAACGTAACTATGTCTGAGAGTGACGATCACATATCATCTTCCGCATCTATGTCAAGCGATGAGCAGTCGTCTAGTAGCGAATCATCGGAAGAAATGGAGGTTCTCGGACAAGTCCAACCTTACGCGGACGAACCGCTAGCTCACACGAGTGATGAAGACGAGGACGCTGAAGAAGACCAGGATGGTCTTTCTCCAGCAGTGTTAAGGTCTAGATTGGAAAGAGAAGTACCTGTAAACGAATGGTGAGTTTTCTCTTTAATTCTCCAGATGAACCCTTGGTTGAATCAGCTTGAAGCGATGGATTTCGGTTCTTCGCACCTTACGAGCTACATCAGACTTACATTTTGTATTTGTTTTGCAAGGTGCAAATGTGCAGAATGCACAATTGAGAATCTTTCTGACGCCGTGGAATATAGATGCTGCCGAGAGATTGCTCAAGTAAGGCAAAAACTAATGTTCGATGGAAGTATCGAACGAATTAGCTGCATCACAAGACACGACGACTACTCTGCCACGACGAATCGAAGTGTTCTCACACAAGTGGCTCCTTTGTTGCGAGACCGAAATGGAAGAGGCTACCGCCGCCGCGATGGACAAACTCAAAATCAGTGACTATTAAAGTAGCGTTTGAGATCTTGTCTTATCAGGTCATGAAAATCCTAGCTAATATTGATGGGAATGTGCTAAATTTGTATGTTCGCAGAACACATGTTGGTTTTTAAGTGATATCTGAAGTTCCCTTTCGCTAAAATTATGTATTGTCATTGGCTTCCCGAGAGGGGGAACCCAGGGCCGATGTGGGGACTTTGCGAATTGTGCATTTCCCCACCCGTGGAGGATTTTCTTCTTGCAAAGTCCCCCGTATTTGGCGAAGCCAAGCACCCGACTGGATTTGAAGATGCACTTTAGAACTTTATTGAACAGTTAGCAAACACTCGGACTTTGCATTCGGATGAAAATTGAACTTTAATTATTTTTTTTTTGAATACTGGTACACAAAGTGCTCGCAGTCTGGTGAAAATTTCAACTTTTCTCCTCGTCCTGAATCCCCCAGGTTCTGTTTTAAATCTATCCGGACTGATGAAGAACAAGGGAAAAACTGTCACTATCATGGCGGTTCATGACCTTTAACCTTCAATAGTGACCTCTATGAACAATAGTATATACACAGGCAAATTTTAAAGTTGCTTATCCCACAAAAAGTTTGATAGACAAAAAACAATGGATTTTATAACATACCTTCTTCTCCTCTGCCATCTTGCCATCGATCAAGCGAACAATCAATTGTTCCCAGTCTCTTCTCGGTTGAACAGAAGCAAAGTCCCCATATTCTTTTTGAGAGTAGGGCATTCATAAATCTAGGTCTTCACATTTCTCCCACCAGAAGGGCAGAAATTTGTTGGAAAGTCCCCATAAAGTCCCTGTATTCCCCCACCCAGGGTCCCCTCTCCCCCCTCGGGGAAGCCAATGACAAGTGTGAAGTCAGGATTCCTCCGGGACTTTGGTTTATCTCAGTTTCTTTTGTTCAAATGGTGTAACCAGTAGCCCGCAAGTCTAATAACCACAAACCTCTTGAATGTATTGTAGCTCATGTGGCTTGTTGTAGTTTATTTATCACCTTTTCAGACAAGTGTCATCTTCAAATGATATCAGTTAGAAAAATCTAGAAAGAAGCAACACTGTGTTGTTTTACTTCCCTTGATTGTCAGGATGGAGTGTAAAGTATTCTCAGCTTTCTTTCATATAAATTTACTTTGATTATTTTTCATTAGATTTCTGAGAGCAGTGGCGTACAGGTGGCTTGTCTGATGGATATGTGGATATTTGGATGGGACAATACAAGACCTCTTCCAGCATGTGTTTATCGTGACATCCGCCAAAAATTCCAGTCGGCCCAAGTACATGGATATCAGTCTGCAGAACAGCTCAACTAGCACTTGCTTATAACATTAGACAACTGCGCACTATTTAAAGTAGATTTTTGGGGAACTTTTTATTTTCGATTGTCAGTTTAATATTTGACAAGTCAGTTTTTGTTGTTAATTTTATTGACATTACAAGTTGAAACTCATGAGTTTTTAATATTGCAATTTTCTGCAAGTATCTGCAACTTGCATATAAACATTTTATTGTATGATTTCAAACAAAAACTTTTCTATCTACAGTTTATTGTAATACTAAGAAGTGTTGTAAATATCCAAACTACCTCCTTGTCTGTAAGGATGAGTGTATTAATTGTTCAATTTAACAAGTAAATAAATTGAGAAAAAATAACTTTGGATGGCAGCAAGGCTGGAGTTGACCTTGTTTTGATATAGATCTCGCTGTTTTTGTTGTGTTAAACAAGCTATTCTGATGCTAACTAGGTGCATTTACTTGACAAAAGCAGTGAGGTCTGTATTAAAACAAGGTCAACTCCAGCCTCGCTGCAATCCAAAGGCTAGGTCACTGAACAAACAACTGTAAAATGGTCTATTCATTCTCGTACTATATAAAACATGTGCACGCTACAAAACACACGTGTTTTTAGTAAGAACTTGTACAAAAGAAATGATTTATATAACCATCGATTTATTCGTCTTCAGACTTCTAGTATGTGTGCACCAAGTGTACAGCTTATTTTATTTATTTGGCCTTTTCTGTATTTTACTTCATGATTTCAAGGGTCTTTCAAACGGACAGCCTTATCTTAAATCTTCGAGAAAATGTATCTTGAATGATTTGCGAAAAGAAATAAACTTATTCGTGAATTAATGTTTGAGTGCATTACATAAGCTAGATGCAAAACAACGCCACGTGCGATGAACTGAGTTCAGGATAAGTAAACTTCACTTACTCTTCGCCGCTTTCGGTCAGTCAAGGGAGACGTATAGGGCACAACAGCAGTCCTTGTTGGTACTGAACCTTTTTTAGACGTTTCTTCAACTCAATAGCTTCTCCAGTTGCATCCGTAAGAGAGACCGGCGTGTGTTCGAAACAACTATCGTCAAAGTGAGCGGAACACAAGCGTGACGACTTCTTCGGCACGAAATCGTCCCGATTTATCCGGACAAATCGCGTCCATTTCTGCCGCAAACTTTCCTTCTTAGGAAAGTAATGCATTGAAATTCCAGGCGTTCCGGTTTTATTGGAGCAATTGACTTTATTGGGGCCACCGGCCGCGCAATAATTCTTAGCTCCCTTCTTTGCTCTCTGGTCCGCCATGACACTATCCTCTTTAGAACCACCAACTACATCACTTCCTGTGTAAGGTGATCGTTTTGACCGCGCGCAAAACGAACCCATTTTAGGTTGCGAAATCCAAACTTCGAGCTTCAAAAAATACGACAAGAAAGTGCTTTAGATCGGTTAAAACCGTTTAGCTGTGTTCAACAAGACATAAGCAAGCAAATTATGCAAGAAAAAAAAATTACTTCATAGGCACTTTAAGATTAAAAATGTGTTGGTTTCCAAATGAAGGAAGCTATTGCGCGGAAATGTCGTTAACTAATTGCCAACGAGCCAGCCGAGCAAAGACGCGAGGCTGTGCATATCGTAACAACTATTCTTTTAAGTATAGTCCATATTTGTTGAAACTAATCTATATTTGTGGTCATTTTCTGAGTGGCCGTTACAGAGGTTGGTAAAATGTCTCCAGAGCAGTAAAATGATCTTAAGTAACCAGTCTAGAAGAGCACAATCAGAGCGATTTTCATTTGAGTTTCGAAAGATATCAAGCAATTACTTTGATGTTGGTTTTTGTATTACTACTGTTTGTGATTGGGAGGCGCGGTGGCCTCATGCATGGTTAGCGCGCTCGACTCCGGAGCGAGCGCTCTGGGTTCGAGCCCTGGTCAGGTACACTGTGTTGTGTTCTTGGGCAAGGCACTCTTCTCTCACGCCTCTCTCCATCCAGGTGCATAAATGGGTACCGGAGAATTTAATGCTGGAGGTAACCCTGGGATGGACTAGCATTCCATCCAGGAGGGAATAGAAATACTCCCAGTCGCTTCATGTTACAGAAACCGGGATAAGCTTCGGCCTAATGTGCCCGAGTGCAGACTTTACCTTTTTTTACCCTAGTGTTTGTGATTGGCTGAGCAGTCACAATGGTTTGTAATTGGTTTGGTTTTGAGTTTACGACACTCAATTGAAATGTGCTTTCTTTTGGTCCATTTCAGTTTTTCGCTAAGCAAAGTCATGAGTTTTCTAGTAGCCGCTGCAAAGGCTTGCGCGTATTATTATTCGCATCAGTTCTGATAAAAAACCCGGTTATTTAGAAAAACCCTTGAAATTAGAGAAACATAGTCCAAACTGGTATTATTACAAAGCTTTATTCGGTTGTATCAAGAGAACAATAGCCAAAAAAATAGCTCTTTGCCGATTAAATTTAATACAGTATACTTAAAAATCGGCGAAACGTGTTGATTACTTGAATATTGATCATCTTAAACAGGTTATGGTCAAGTTGATAGTGTGCGACTGGCAAGGCCTAAGGTAATTATAACCTTTTTTAACTGGTTATCTAAAAGTACACAAAGGGGGGGGGGGGGGCTTTGGATTGTGCTTGGTTGTTTGGTTGTTGTTCACTATTTTTAGAGGAGTTCAGCACGTATCAGCGCTCATCGAAATGCATTTTTAACTCCTATTAAATTCAGTTCGCCTGGAGTAAAGTTCTACATCTTAATCGATTCAGCCGGTATAAATTACTTTGGAGCGGTCGGCCCAGGTTAGAATTGGATTGGGCTCATGCGAATTACGGTGTCTAAAACGGTCACATCGTAAATATTGTATTGGCTTCAATGTAATTGTGTAAATTTTTAGGGCATGCGGGAAACCTGGACTGCAGTGGTTTCTTTTTTCACTCAAGAGGGATGTCGTCTTACCTTTGAAAACCGCTTATCTCAGGTAGGACCCTCTCGACTTTAATATGAGTAGCTTTGCGTTATATTACAATAGTTAGGCCATGTTATCATAAGGTGTGATTTTCAATGGACCTTACCTTTGGACCCTAATCATATGTGGTGTTATCTTTCATAGAATAGCACTGGGGTAATCTAAAGCGCCTTTTTATAATTTTATTTTAATTCTTTTTTCAGAATATTTGCTGCTTTAATGGGAGTTTTCTTAGGATCGACTACTACAGGCCATCCAATGTGGCTAATCGAAGGAATTTGGAAACACGAGATCAAATGTAAGTCCGTGCAACGGTTCATTTTATCGCGTGAATAGGAGCCTTTTATCAATAACCGCCGCAATCAGTTACAGTCCACATACTTCTTACAACCGAGTTCTCTGACCGTACTAAAAATTACGGAATGAGATTTTTCCCTTCGATTTATGGCCCTAGCGCGAAGCGCACAAAAAACAGCTCTAAATATTGGGGTACCGTACAGTACTATACGGCCCAATAACCTTACCAGTCATAGCGCGGGTAGTACTTGAGAGATATAATAAACAGCTATATTAGAATTTTGCTGGAGTATGATAGACATCATTGACGACTGTACATGACAACAGTGGCCCCAGTGGAAATCGTCATTACAAAAATCTTAGTATGTGACATTACGTTAAGGTTAGGATTATTCCTTATTAGTATATACCACACAAGTGAATAGTACTTTACTTTCGCGCTTATTGGCCAGCTCGGAGGTGATTAGCCAAGTACTATTCACCTCCGAGCAGCCGAACAAAAAACAAAATGTCGGTTTTGTCGGTAATTGTCACAAAAAAGTTGCTCTTTGGCCGTTAGTTATTCAGCTTGTGTGGTATAAACTAAAACAATTATTCACCTCAGTGTAGGTGAAAGTGGTGGATATTTACCTCCACTTCGGTGAATAAATGTTAAGTATTGCATTGCGCATCCCTACGGCGCACGTTTTTCGTGTCTTTCGCGCGCGCAAGCGCGTGCTCGTACAAAACAAAAGAAATTTCTCTCAAGCTAAATTTGATAGCAAGATAAATTCTAGTTTTCTTTTAAACGAGCATGGTGACCTCTATATTTTATTGCATAATAATAGTTTACAGCGAGCATGGTGACCTATCATTTTTATTCTTTTTTTCGAAACAGTGTTTGGCATAGAACATTCAAGTTTTATATCTGAGGAATTACCATTAAGTACGGGCGAGATAGAGGTCTTGCTTGGTCTGATCAAGAAACCGTGTTTCCTAACGCGATTGAAAAAAATAGTAGTCATCGTTCGATGTATTTCCACTTCAAAGTGACGGTTTTAGATTCGAATCTAAGCATATCTTGGATTTGGATTGAACGGGGAGGGTTTTATTACAGTATTGACTACAGACTGAAGCCGAGTGGGAAAACAAACGATACCTGAACAACGAATCCGTGTTGAGTATAGCAGTCATAGCACTCAGGCCCCTTACAGTTTCTAGCTTTACCTTGTGTTTTGTAATTTTTGATTTTCAATGTATTTCCTGGTTGCTATAAGAACTGAATCGGATTTCTCCACAATTCTGTTTTGACAATAACTTCTTTACACTTTCCAGACCAACCGCTATTAAAACAGATCACAGTAGCCAATGGACCTTTCCTAGTATCATCAAGATGGCCAAGAAAAGGAAACCCTGCAGAGCCTCGAGAAGAGCAAGGGAAGCAATAGTGTTTAAAAACTGGAATCCCCTGCAATTCAGAGAAAAGGTAACTTTGTTATGTATTCTCTAATACCCCCATTAGGTGCATTGACATACTGCGTTCATATAATTGCCCCCGCAGAGTTTTTGGCCCAGAGGCCAAAACCCGAAGAGGCATTATAGTCCCCCCGCGTATACGTATAAAGAATGTATGAAATATTGGTGTGTATGCGAATCAATCCCGATTTCAAGAAACTAGGCGTGGGTAATTGTGGGTAATTCTTGCAACCACGAGCACGAGGAGGAGATCGAGAAAGATATTATATATCTTTCTCGAGGAGGAGAGGAAGATATTTGCCAAATATATATTTTAGGGCGAGTATCTGTAATCACAGTGATTTATTCAAAGGTTATTCAGCAGTACCAGATATTTGAACTGGTCGGACACAAATCTGCAACAGGTTCGACAGACTCGACCCAGACACCACACGTATAAAGATCACGTTAATTGGGATCGCTTGCCTTTACTGAGTAATCTTACGTGGCGTAGAGCCAAATGTAAATGTAAATGTTTTGCAGCGTTTCGCACTAACACTCTTACAGAGTAGTAGAAAGCAGGCAAAGTGTTTGAGTTAACACTGTTTACAAAAATGGAATTAACTGATATGAGGATGTTCGAAATTTGGTTTTATTTTTTGCCTTGTTTTTTTCCCTTTAAATGAGTCCATGTATGAACTCAGGTAAATGTTTGGGTAAAAAAAATCGAACATGGAAAGGACAAGGAAGGAAAGAAAAGTTAATTTAGTGACCATAATGTCCTTTCCGTTTCAGATTCCAAAGATCAAAAGAAAAAAGAAAAACCGTGGATTCAGGGAACCGAGAGATCTTTGTTGTGATGAGGAATACAAGTTAGAGGACCTCCTAAAAGAGGTGTCGTGGTTGGACAAGCATAACCCACCTGAGTATAGTTTCAAGGAAGTCCGGAAGAAAAACTATCAACGAAACAAAGGTTAGTACGTAATGTGATTCCCAGTTCTGATTGTTTGGAACGCAGAAAATTCTTTAAAGATCAGAATTCCAAATCTGGAATCCTAACTGTTTATGGATACAGGCGACAAAAATCCATTACTCTGGAAATTACAATAAAGAGAATAAAAACCCATGATCTACCAGGAAGTATGCGTCTCAGTGGGATTTGTAATGAAGGTACCGGATCAGCACTTAAGTCCATAACTTGGAGTACAGATTCCCGACTAAGGGGGGACACTTCAAAGAAATGACTCGAAGCACTCTTTGCAGCTGAAAAATTTTGACTTTCTAATAATAATAATAATGTTAATAATTATAATAATAATAATAATATTGATTATTAAAGATTAAAATAACAATAATTACTTACAAGATTGAAATAAAGTTGGTTTTTGAAATTTCAAAACTAGTGTTAAACATCAATAATAATAATAATAATAATAATAATGACAATGACAATGGTAATGATAATGGTAATGATAATGATATTAATAATGATAATGATGATGATAATAAGTTTGATACCAATAGTAGTATTAATTAATATTGATAGCAATGATGATAATGATAATGATTGTGATATTGATACAGATAAGAATAAGGATAAATATTAAGAATAAAAGATGAAGGGTTGGGATTTGGGGATTGGGGATTATGGATTAGGGATTAGGGATTAGCGATTAAGGATAACGACAAGGATAACGATAAGGGTAATGATAAGGATAACGATGAGGATAACGATAATGATAATGAAAACGATATGGAAACAAAGCAGGGGTTATGTACATATTACATACATACTTACCATCAAGAGAGCAAGAAGCCGCAAGTTGTGCGATGTCATCCAAATACTGTTATCCAACTGTATTCTTCAATGTATTTACAGGCAGTAATGAAGTCGAGGTGAATCAGTCCATATTCCGTGCTGGTGGAGAGGGTTCTACTTTAGTAAAGCAGGAGCAGATTTCATTTCCTAAGGATAACTTTGCAAGTGGCGCAACGTCTCATGTATACAAAGGAATGTACACTGACGAAAGTGGGACGAAACACCCTGTTGCAATTAAAGAATTTCTACTGGCTATGACACGACGCATGCAAAAAAAGGTTGACAAAGAGGCAAAGTTGTTGCAAACTCTAAATCATCCAAACGTCATTAGTTTTTATGGAAGGATAGAGGGAACCTCCAGCTTAGTGACCGAATTTATTGAAAAGTGGATATCGGTAAACGGTGACGATGTCTCGATAAACAGTGTTCAACTGTTAGACGAACTAGAGGATGAGTTACCATGGCATTAAAGACTGAAAATTGCCGTGGAAACTGCCATCGGAGTATCATACCTCCATGATTCTGGGTGTATCCACTGCGATCTGAAGTCAGCGAATGTATTCCTAGGAGAAGATGAAAAGAAAAAGTGGATAATAAAAATTGGAGACTTTGGTGAAGCTAGAGCAGAACACAAAGACCACCTGATGTCTCAACTGTCTTTTCAGGATCCTACTAGTAATGCAATCGGCACAGTCCCTTTCATAGCTCCAGAAGTCATGTGCGGGGGGAGGCTAACTAAACAACCTGACGTCTACAGTTTTGCGATGCTTTTGATCGAGCTTCTCTGTCCTCACAGGGCTAATCCATGGGCAGATGACTGTAAAGTTCCGTGTATCAGTGCGTTCCTTCTACAAAAGAAACGTCCCACCTTACCAGATGAAGTCCCCAATGTCCCCAACTCTATGTTAAGGCGTTTATCGCAGCTGATTAAAATGTGGTGGAATGAGGATCCTCTACAGAGGCCGAACTTCACTGAAATTGTAAAAGAACTGCAGTCAATGTCTGATTTTGTGTAGGCCGACAGTGTAACAAACATGGAAGCAGCAATTGGCCAAGCTTCTGGCACTACAGATCCGATACATCACAATGACGTAAGCAATGAATATGATTCTGTTGACATGAAAATCTGGAATTTATCAGTGCATCAAGGATCGGCTCTGGAAACCTTCGGAGATATTGCTGTGTCTTTTGAAGAGGCTGGAAGTTCGATTCCAAAATAACTCCATGCAGATATAGAACAACAGGCTTTTCAACATGATGGCTCCAACGCGTGTACATTTTTCGCCACGACACTTGCACATAAACTAGAGATTCTGACTAGGTCGGAATATATCAATACATTGAATAGCGAAAATGAACTGAAGGATTTTGTAGAAACCTTGATAAAGGATTTACCGAAGAAAATAGACCAAATAAGAAATGTTTCCTTTTACGTTACGGTGGAGGAAGCCGTAGGCATTCTGAAAGAAGCATCAGTCAGCGATTTAAGCACAGATACATTGATGAATTGCTTCTCCGGCCTAAACACATCAGCCGGTGAGAACACGCTCCTGGAAGCTTTTAAGTCTTTATATCAACTAAGTCCAGCATTCGCAGTCTATACTTGCCCTCCAATATCATTCTGCGCTGGTTGTTACAACAGTGTTAAGGATTCAACAAATGCCAAGACATTTATAGTTATTGACACTAATCGCATACCAAGTACAGTTGGAGGAAATGGAAATGGGGCAATAGTCCAAATAAGATTTCATCCGCGTGATATGTGTAAAGCAGCTTCAAAACTGACGACATGGATCAAGCGCCGATTACTTTGCTCTGGTGATGGAGGAAGAGTACAGAGCATGACGATAGTAAGACAGGTACGGTGATGGTTGTGGAAGTTTGAAAATTGTAAAACCGAAAAAAATAGACATTAACAACTAGAAATGTGCCCAGAAATGTGCCTAGTTAAACTCCAGCATGTTAAGGCATAATTAAATTTGCATAAAATCAGAAAACACGTGACATATTTTGACATCTTGTCAAGAGAACAAAACATTTCAGCATTCCGGCGGGGATATTAACAATAAATAAAGGCAAAGAATATCTGATATGTTATATTTCGCTCAAGTTAACTATTTCCCACCCGATTTGAGGTTTTACTATTGCCAAGATTATGACGTCATTAGACACGTTACCGCCAAAAAATCTCTTGAGCGATTTCAGGACTGGAAATCCCTATGGATATTTACTTTTGGTATTCCTTGGGCTAAAACAGCGTTGTTTCACTAAGGAAAAAGGTGTAAACTTCGTGGAGGGTAACATCATAAATATTTTTGTTCTTCGGCCATTTCAACTTTACAAGGAAAAGAAAACAAACGGCGGTTACAGACATTATCCATAGACAACGCATGGTCTAATAAAAATTTTCTGGTTTACTTGACGTTTCGTATGCTTTCAACCGTTCACTTCTGAAGATGTATATTGTAGCATAGGAAACTTCAAGTAAACCAGAAAATTTTTATTAGACCATGCGTTGTCTATGGATAATGTTTGTAACCGCCGTTTGATTTGTTTTTCGTGGTGGGTCTTACCAAAAAGCCTTAAGATGCTTGAGGAACCCACTGTACATTACAATCTGTACAATGTACACTGTACACTGTACATTACAATCTCAGAAATTCTGAGTTAAATTATTATGCCCCCAGACCCAGAACTGAGTCTGCAAAAGGGAGCCTACACTACAGAGGATCTGTTCTGTGGAACAAGATTCCCTCAGGAAAACGGCCTAGTTTAAATGATTTTAAAACTTCTTTCATGGGAAAGATTTTTCTAACTCTTATTATTCATAATGTAATTTTTTTTATTTTTTAAAATAATAGTCAATAGTTCTTTAGAGTATTTTAGTCTAGTTTTAAACACGATTCCTAGGAAGACCATGTAAAATAATACGATTTCGTGTACAAATAAAGATTGATGATGATGATGATGATTTATTCCCAAATGTCGGCAAACATATATAAATATACAATGATGCACGCATAACTGAATAGTGAAGGAAAAAAAATTGGAATGTCAGATAGTTTCTTTGAAATTTGGCTATGTCTTTTTTTGGTCCAGTTCACGACGGCCATGACAAAAAGGGACTCTTCGATCCGCTCCACAGTATTCTGATCATCTTAGTCTAGAAAATGTCAACGAAAACAGCGACCTTTGTGACGCTTTCGAAAAATCCCTTAAGGAAATAGAGGAAAGCACGGTACTTGTAGAAAAAAAATTGTGATTTCACACAGCGTTTACTTCCGTTGATATTTAGCCTATTTTTTTTTCTGTTCAGTTCAATACCGATATTACAAGAGATTAAGGCAAACCAATGTGTTTTCGTTCCACAGGATTTTGATAATCGTGAACTGGAAAATGAAGAAGAAAACAACGACCTTTGTGAAGCCTTGG
>JAEMPF020021137.1:15750-23250 GCA_022496165.2 Catalaphyllia jardinei
CGTCAGCTTTCGAATACCAAGTCATTTTTGCTTCACGCCTATTGAAAAAAAAAATGAAGAACAGAAATTTATAAATATCACCTCAAGCGCTTCATCACTGCATATTTATAATATTTTCGTCAAGATTGGTCTCAGAACGGTGTACCTCTTCATATTTATTTACGAATTATCATTTCTATATTAGATATATATTTTGCTATATTAACAAACCAGTCATCACACTAGAAACAGCTCTACTTTATTTGTGATGGTACACTGGAAGCACCATTTTACGACCAAAGTACTCTATTTTACAAACAAACAGTCTCTTCTTTGCTTCCATTGCACCTATACTCAGCAAATGAGCGTAATGTTATTCCCGAGACAGAAAGGGGAGACTCGTAATTGAGCTATAGAAACTAGATCGTTTACAGTCTAAGGTCAAAGTACACAACATATTATCCCAGCTGCGTGATATTTGAGAAATAGTGTTTTACTTTGACCCAAATAGCGGCTGCTAATTAAGAGACTAGCCTTGCCATGCATTCCTCTAACTGTAGGTGGTCCCTTGGAACTACAGTTTTAGCGCGAGTGTGGGATAAAACTCCCTTGGAAAAACCAGAGAAAACGTAAAATGCATTGGGTAGAAAAATCAGAAAAACCGCCATCATTGTGGACAAAAACCGAAAACCAAACACTAACTTGGAGAAAACCCGCAAACCGCACAAGACACCAAAACCGAAAACTGACCGCGGATTTTGAACGCAAAAACAGAAAACCCGGACCAAAAACTACTTTGGGTGACCACTGAAAAACTGGCCAAATCCGCAAAACTGAAAATCCCAACGCCCCCGTCTCAGAGTGAAGCTGCTAGCACCAACTACCAGAGAAAGCATTCTAAAATAAGCAAAGTTGTTACCTCATGCAGTACTTTGTGGTTGTGTTCCTCCACCCAGGAGAGGAGCAGCCTCTCCATCCTTATGGAGGAAAATAAGAGAATTGTGCAAATGATTCGAGGTCTTTACCTTAGTAAAAGGTCTCAGAGATTCATCAGCGATTGGTTAACAACAGACCACTTTTTTGTAAACTAATAGACCTTACTAGAATCTGCATGTGCTTGACCTTGACTATTTGTTTTCCTAATTTTGAATAATTTTTATGAGAAGGATAATGACTGAGATTACCATTCTAGTAATTATGTATAATGAAAAAGAATGTTGTGTTCTAGTTATCTTCAGTAAATACCATATCAATCATCTTTTACAGATAAGTGACTCTTAGAATTTATTTTTTGTGGCACCCCTTCAATCAAATGAATGCCTTAAGATACAAAAAGATGCCTGCTTCTGAGATCCTCACAATGATTATCTGAATGTTGGCAGCCTTGGAATATCTATGATCACCTTCCTGGAAACCATAGGAAATCATAGCTTTAGCAGTTGACTTGATGTGGATGGAATGTTAAATATATAGCACATATTTTTACAATGTGTTGTTCTAGGAAATAGTCATACCCACTGAAACGGACTGAAAATACTAGAAGTTGGTGGGGAGGGTGGAGGGAAGGGTTTTAGGCGAAGTAAAGGCTCAGGAAATTCCAGAAAGGAGTGGAAGAGGGGTTGAGGGAGAATATGTTTATTATTTTCCAGACCAGTTCCATGATTCCTACCATAACGCTCAATTTTCGTTTGTTTCCATTCATATGTTCAGCATGGTTTTTAGGCTTGATTTCTATTGCCACACGAGCGAGTAGTGGTGAGCGACGTCTATGTTGACACGTAAATCTTGTAAATTTCCATCACTTGGATGACTACCACGCTTACTTATCAAGGTGTTTTTTTCACTATTCATAGCGCGCTTTTAGGAATAAAACAACGAACTTGATGTGAGTTCTGATTCACCTGTTTGCTCGTGGTAAGGCTCATACATTCTTGTTCTCTTCCCAGCAGAAAATCTTTTGCAACAAGATATCACTTCTCTCAGTCAAACTGTTAAACAACACCAGTTTTCAAAGGACGAGTTCCATTACCTGAATGTGACTCAAATTGGAACATCCACCGTGTACGACGTCTTTGATTGCATCTTTGAATGTCTCAGCAATCCTTCGTGCCTTTCCATTAACATCGCTGCCTCCGAAAGAGAAGATGGGAAACTTTGGTGCGATCTGCTCTCTTCTGATAAGTACAGAGACTTCAGAAAGTACAATGAAAACATGACCTCGCATCACTTTTTCGTTATGGTAGGGCCTGGTTTCTGATCTATACGTTTCTTTACCAAATTGATATTGTTACTTTACTCCAAGTCATGAATCTAAGTTTCTTTATTTATAACCGTGAATTATTTCTTCTTATTGTAGTCACCCTGTTCTTCCATGCCGTGTCAAAATGGAGGTATCTGTGTGACGAATTACAAGCATGACGCCTTTGAATGCCATTGTGACAAAGGATTCATTGGTGAATATTGTGAGAAAGGTAGACTGCCAATATTTTCTTTGAGCTGCTTTAAAGGAGCTACGTTTGTACTTTCGTTGTCAAGTTGTAATCCGTGCCAATCTTCTCCATTCTTATCCATCCTTGTTCCTTCAGTACGGTTTATTATTATTTCTTTGGGGTTTTCCATCTCGGTTAAGTATTATTTCCAGGTTTCCTTTAATTTAAAGGTAATTTTGTCGATGTTAAAATAACTCAACCGTGACTATGCTCCTTTATCTCGGTTCTCAAGCAATATGATAGTCGAACGTTAATATTCCTATAGAAAAGGTTAAACGACTTCTTCAGACTACCAGTTTCCACTGATATGATGGAATCAATCGTTACAGAATAAAAAAATGTCTGAGACGACCTGGATCAATCAACCACGCTCTAGGTTTAGTAAAGGTTTCATCCAAGCGATTGCTGACGAGTTGTTTATATAAAAAGAGTGTTTTACTGAACTTTTTTCAGCGATTGTAGCATGCATTTGCCTGATATCAGCGAAACTGTTAAGCATCAGTCGTTCTAACAATTAAATATCATAATGTTTCTGTTATCAGTTGGGACGTCATGCAAGGAACTGTACGACGTATACAAGTAAGTCAACGATATAAACTTACGTCTGGGCTTGCAAAAACTTCTCAATTTTATATTCAGCTGATGTTGTGATTGCCTGATTTAAACGTAATTTAACAAAAGTTTGCTCGTTTTATTCATCGTTTTTCTCCTCGTCTGCTCTTCCATTTTGACTCTGCTTTTTATGTTTTTTTTTATGATTTTTTGGTAGAACCTGGCCACTTAGCAAATAATTTTGTATATTTTGTTTGCAACTTGACTGTGAAAGCAAAAGGAAGAATGATCTAGGTGCCGGTCTGCAAGGGAAAATCTAGACTGCGGTCAATATGGATTTGAGCCAATCGTGTTAATAAATTTGGTAGTTCGTCGGAAAATGAGGAATGGCATGGAGTTTGTTCCTCAGGTTTTTAAACTTAACAGAAACAAGCCATGATAAAATAGATATAGATTAATAAGGATAGATTACATGTACCATAAAAGTTCTGCGGAATGCCTTATAATCAGTTTTGCCTATTTATAACCATAACATGTCAGTGATGACAATTTAACCGAAGCGAAAATTGCGAACGGATAAATAGTAAGATCAATCATTCAGTATTCTGCATCTCAAGTTACTCAACTAAATCATAGTTAGTCGCTAACTATGACTTAATCGTATCTAATTTTCTCGCCTGCACCTTAAGTCGTATCCTGGGTGGTAGAGACTTTTCAAGTGCGGTTTCTGGCTTTGGTTGTACGCTTATCACGCGAAACAAACAAAAAAAACTCCGATAGCCAGGTTCGTAGTGGTGTAACATTAACTGTTCACTTCTTTGGCGAGGAAATCTTGCACGAAAACGGCTTACATGTACTATGCAAGTTAGTCAGTCAGCACCCCTGGCCAGATTCAGTACGTGTTTACATCATTAGTATGAAATTTCTAGTTTAAATTGCAGATGCGAAAGCCAAACCAGCCTCGAGTTGAGATACGGACTTTCTGACTCACAGAATATCATTCAAAGGACTAAAGGTCATGAATATGTCACGATCGCTCTTACTGGTTTTATTAACACCAATTTGTTTATGTCTTCGTTATGGTAGTATTAAGCTATTGGGAGCTCCTTTTTTGTAGATCGAGCCAATTGAGAAATGGCATCGCTGTATGCGAGCTGTAGTATTTCCGGGATTTTTCGGAAGAACTGTAATGAGAAAATGAGATGGAATTATTTATCTTAAGAACTACGTTGAAATGGTTTAGTTTACGTTTTCAGTACCATTTCTTTACATTTATTTCAGCCATCGTTGGATGCTGAAAAATAAGTGAATAAAAAAAGTTAGTAAATAATTAATAACTCCATACCATTCCTCGTTTTACGGAGGGACCATTTGCGGTCCACATCGGGAATCATTTGAGCTTCGGGATCATTTGCGGTCGGGGATCATTTGAGGCGCTGTACTTCTCAGTTCTTGCGAGACACGGCCATACTATAATACGTTTTTAAGCCGGTGAAGGACTAACGGGTGAAACGTTAGCTTAACTGACTTGCTCCCTTCGTCAACTTCAACTCTAGTTCAGATGAATGAGCTTCAATGAATCAATCATTGCCTGTGGCCCGTCTGGGGCAAAGGCCACCAATAAGAACCCTCCAGTCATCACGGTCCTGGGCCAGTCGTTCCAGTTCTTCCCACGAGTAGCCATTTCTCCTCATGTCTGCCTCTAGGTGACGCGCTTTGGGTTTTTTTGTGGGCCCCTCTTCCCTTTTCCCTGAGGGTTCCAGGTGAGGGCTTGCCTTGTGATGATAGACGAGGACTTCCGAAGGGTGTGGCCGATCCACTACCGACGTCTTTGAAAGATATCAACTTCTACAGGCTGCTGTCTTGTTCGTTTCCACAGATCTTGGTTAATAATGATGTCTGGGCAGCGTATCTTAAGAATTCTTCTGAGGCAGGTGTTAATGAAAGTCTGGGTTCTTTTCATAGTGGCGGCGCTAGTTTTCCACGTTTCGGCCCCATAGAGCAATACAGGCTTCACGATGGTGTTGAAGATCCTGATTTTAGTGCTGGTGCCGAGAAGTGAAGAGCTCCAGACATTCTTCAGCTGTTGGAAAGCTGCTCTTGCCTCGTCGAAGCGAGCTGTTTCATCAGCTTCTGTCCCCCTAGTGTTATCTACGATGCTGCCTAGGTAAGGGAAGCTCTCCACCTCATCCAGTGTTTCACCCTCTAGCATAATGGGAGTATCTGTGACCGTGTTGACCTTCAGGACTTTACTCTTCCCCTTATGGATCCTTAGGTCCTAACGTGCTGAGGCGTCTGCAACAGTGCTGCATCTGATGTCGAGTATGCGAAAGAAGGACCAGGTCGTCAGCATAGTTCAGGTCATCTAGCTGCCTCCAAAGTGTCCACTGGATGCCATTGCGCCCTTGGCCTGTAGATGTCTTCATTACCCAGTCCATCGTCTGAAGAAACATAACTGGAGACAGTAGGCATTCTTGCCTCACTTCATGTAGTTGTTACCTCAAAGGCATCAGTAAGTTGTTGTCCATGGACCACCCTGCAGGTCATCCCTTCATGCGAGTTTGTGATGATATTGGTTATCTTCTCTGGTATTCCGTAGTGTCTCAGTAGCTTCCAGAGTGTTTGCAGGTCCACCGTGTCAAATGCTTTTTCATAGTCCACGAAGTTGATATAAAGAGGTGAATTCCACTCCGTAGACTGCTCCAGGATGATAGGCAGAGTGGCGATTTGGTCGGTGCAAGACCTATTTTTTTACGGAACCCAGCTTGCTGGTCGCGAAGCTGCTTGTCCATGGCATCTTTCATCATGTTCAGCAAGACTCAGTTAAACACCTTTTCTGGAATGGACAGCAGTGTTATACCTCTGTAATTGGAGCAGGAGCTGAGATCGCATTCTTTTGGGAGCTTGATGAAGTAACCCTCCTTCCACTCTGTTGGTACCCGTTCCTCTTCCCAGATCTTATTGAAAAGAGAGTAATGCAGCTCCGCGTTTGTCCTGATGTCGACCTTTAGTGCCTCTGCTGGGATGTTGTCAGGTTCCGCAGCCTTGCCATTTCTCAGCTGCTTGATAGCATTTTGAATATCCTCTTTTGTAGGTGCAATACAGTCAAGGGGTAAATCGCTGTCGGCTAGCTCTATGTCCAGAGGGTCTGGTAGGGCAGGTCGGTTGGAGAGCTTCTCAAAATGCTCCACCCACCTCCTCTTCTGCCCCTCTAGATCAGATATTGATTCCCCATGCTTGTCTTTCACCGGCTTGTTGTTTTTTCCTTATGGTAGCATAAAGGTCTCGCATATTTCTATGATAAGCTGCCTCTTCAGGCTCTGCTGCCAGCGACTCCAGATAGTTGCGTTTGTCTGCCTAAAGGCTACTTTTGACGCTCCTGTTCACCCCTTTGCACTCCTCTTGTGCCTTAGCTTTTGCAGTTCGTGTTCGGCTGTTGTTAACAGTTGCCTTCTTGGCTTTCCTTTCCCCAATCTTATTCAGTGTCTCTGTGGAAATCCATTCCTTGTGGTTAGGGTTCCTTGGATCCAGCACTTCATTGCATGTCGGTGTGATCACTCCTTTCACTCTCTGCCACCTTACGTCAATGGTTTCCTCTTCCATCAGCTCTTGCAGAGCCTGGAACTTATTGGAGAACTTACTGAATTCCTCCCGTTTGTTGGTATCATTGAGAAGAAAGGTGTTATTCACCAAACGTGGGTTTGTCCTCTCTGTCCAGTTTCTCCTCATTTTGAGCTTCAACGTTGCAACCAGGAGATGGTGGTCTGAAGCCACATCTGCCCCTTGCCTGACACGCACATCTTAAAGAGTTCTTCGGAATCTCTTCCCGATGCACATGTGATCAATCTGATTCTCTGTTTGCAAGTCTGGTGATGCCCAAGTCGCCTTGTGTACCCTTCGGTGTTCGAAGAAACTCCCTCCTATGACAAATTGCTTGTGTCACATAGGTCAGCAAATCTCTCTCCATTGTCATTCATATCCCCTAGACCTTGCTGCCCCATAATTTCCTCGTAGCCCTTGTTATCGCTGCCAATCTTGGCGTTAAAATCCCCCCATCCAAATGATGTTGATTTATGTGCTTAGAAAATTTTTTATTTCGCCGCCGTGTTTAGACAAGTTCTCTGCATAAACTATGCAAACTGTCTAGTTAGGCATTAGATAGTACATTAACAAGTAAACAGGGTTGAAACCCTTGGTTATTTATTTCAATTCAATCTCAAGTTTCTTCCATTTAATAGGTTTTGCTGTTGTTTACATCCAACAGGTCCAACGTGAGTCAGCTGGTTACACTCCACATAGACTCAAAACCAACTTCTGTTCTCTGTCACTTGGGAGATTTTGGATGTGGAGATGGAGGATGGACACCAGTCATGAAGATTGACGGCAACAAGGTATCACATGAAATCACTTCTCTAACTTCAAAACGTACATAGATAACTGGTTGGAATTAAATGAACTCGCTATTTTTGAGGCGATCTAG
>JAEMPF020021137.1:25750-28458 GCA_022496165.2 Catalaphyllia jardinei
CGGACGGGCACTATGGGCTGATAGTGGCCCTCCGCGGATGAACACTATCGCGTCACGTGATCAATTTAAACCAATAAGAATCGGAGAAAATTTAGTGGTGAACTATAATGACAGATAGTGCCCGCGCGAGATCGTACCACGTGATCAGTTTTGACCAATGACGACAAAGAAAAATTTAGTGGTCAACTATAACGCGTGATAGTTAACGAGGGCGCAGTCCGAGTCAACTGTAACGGAGAAACCGAGAGCAAATAATCTAATTGTTTAGCATGAATCTACCAGTCGTTCATAACTTTATCTAAATCCTCGTCAAAAACATTTTGAAAACGTCAAGAAACGGCCATGAAGGGACACTGTTACGCTGCAGTGGCGAATCCAGACTTTGAGCTAAGGTAGGGGGGTGAGTTGGCGGTTTTAATTTACTTGCCCTGCTGGTTTTTCTCCCTTCTGTCATTTCTTCCTTTTTTACCCAAAATAAGGTGGGCCTGGCCTCCCGGGACCCTCTCCTAGATCCGTCACTGCGCTACTTCGCCTATCTATCACAGAATAGTGAGCCAGTAGCGTAGCCAATCAGAGAACGGCATTCGTGATAGAACACTAGTAGATTTATACTAATAAATTTTATGATATCTACAGAAATTCTCGCGAGCTCATTGGCTAGTAAGTTTCACTGTCACTAAGCGCCGGGACAGACACGTGAAGTTATAATTCATGCCATGTGTCAACGAGCGAGATAGGACAATTTGGCAGTTTGTTATAATAAAAAAAACAAATTGACGTCAGGATTTCATGCGTCTTTCCTTTTATTATTGCCAACATTTTGTCACATCTTCAAAATAGTTTGCGGATCCACGAGGTAAATATCGGAAACCAAAAAGACTAAGATTTCAAAGTGAATGATAACTCAGAAGTTTGTAAGTTTTTTTTTTTTTTTTTTTTACTTTTTATTCCCAGAGTACCTTTCATGATAGCTCGGGATACTGGAGTAACAAAACTGAATACAACCTTCGTGGAGGAGAGACTGGGTTTGACTCACAAGAGACCAAGTTACCGACCTACTGGAACACATCCTTCTCCAAGATTTGTCTTGGAATGAAGATCGGCCAAAAGATCAACTTCATTGTCATCAACAAGCAGGCCAACTCTCTGTACTCACTGATCGCTGATGGGCAATACCGCGCCACCTCACTTGGCCGTGACACGTGGAAGACGCTTATTGGTTCACAGGCCTCTTTGCAAGTGTACTGTAACAAGGAAGGATTTAATGTTAATTCTCCCACTGGTTGGACGTCAAGAGCAATAATCGGTTTCCTTGGTAACGATCAGCAGGATTGTTCCTCAGGTGAATCTAGAATCGGGTTCGGAACAGGAGGATACCCACATGACGAGGTTACTTGTGGAAACACGGCTATGCAATCACCAGATAATGGAGACAAAAAAATCAGCGCAATGGGTTACATATTGGTGCAATAAGTGAGAACTGATGAAGTGGGGACAATAACCATAAATTTCATCAGTAAATTCATTTTAGTAAACAAACATTTAGAAATCACGTCAGTCTCATTTTCTTCATAAATGTTCCCAGAAGTAGTTTTATTATTTGTTACTCAAACAAAAATTAAAATTGCCAGCCACTCAATACAATCAATTTGCGTGTCAGATCTTAACATTGTTGCCAAAAAAAGGCTTTGCGCATTTCTTATGAATTGACAGGAGCCGATCACTAGGAGCCTGCACCCCATATTCTTGTCAAGGCGTTTTCACATTTTTTGTTTGAATTTATCACGAATTCAGGTCCCCACAGGAACCTCACTAACTAATTGCAATCATAAGCACGGGCGGGGCCGATGTTGACATGTCGACATTTTGGCGTAAGGCTGCATTGTTTTATCCTTACCGAAGCGTGCTCATGTAGACTGGAACTGGCCTATTTTGCGGGAAAAACATCTAAAAATAGACCCTTCTGTAAAAATGCCGTTGCATTATTATGGGAGTTGCTGGCTCCCAGTAATGGCTCCTGGAATTGATGAAGGTGGTTCACATCATTTCCAGCATTTAACAGCACATCATTTTTGATCAGTTAATACTACCACTATATTTATGCAGACATAAAAATAACACTTATATCCAGGATTGTACGCAAGTATTGTTTAATTAGGACTTCATATTTGACAGGGTTATTTGAAATTTTCATACTGTTTCGTTCTAACACGAAATTAATGCATGGCATTTTATGAGACATACGTAGCAATGCCTTACGTAATAGATTAATAAGATCGTTGAAGCCGACACTTCTAGTCGCAGATTTGAGAGACACCATTGGGTATGTAAATATCGTTCTTTGTTATTGTCTATTAATCCCGGCATTTGTTAACTACAATTCTAACCTGCTGATAGTTTTCGAATACTTTCCGGTAAACAAGATGATTGAATAAACAGTGAACTATTTTGAACCTCGGCGATTGTTGCGACTAGCAGTACACATACTACTTCATATTTGACTGAATTGTGTATGTTCAGGTGACTTTTTACCAATGACGACACATATATAATAATAATAATAATAACTATAATAATAGTAATAATAATAACAATAATAACAGTGACAATGGCAATGACAATGATAATGATAATGACAATGACAATGACAATGACAATGACAATGACAATGACAATGACAATGACAATGACAATGACAATGACAATGA
>JAEMPF020021138.1:0-5000 GCA_022496165.2 Catalaphyllia jardinei
CATCTGTGTTATATTTTAACTTTCTATGACTTCAGAATTGCAGTCCTTCCTGACTCAAAATAAAATTCCCCAACTTTTCCCTGATCTTAAAGAATTCCTTTTTTCCCAAAACATTTCCTCAAGTCTGTTAAGGACTGCAAGTGCTGTTATTTACATGGTGTCAGAGATACATCAACACGTTGATATTTAAGAAAGAGCCAGCATTGAATAAGTGAACCTCATCGGAGAGTTACTCCAAGAATCCAGGGCCTTTTTTTTCTCAGGCCAAGGCCCTGCTGTATAGCTAAGGGTGGCAGGTGGCTCTAGGGACAGAAACAGGGGCCAGGGAGAACTAATCTTTGGGGGGGGGGGTGGATTGTGAAAGAGAAAAGTACAAGTATACAGGCACTCCTTAAGTACACAAATGCTGATTATTAGTAACCTGATTATAATTTTCCAACATACATTCATGTTAACTTTACAAACATAGTTACCAAGTATCAAAAACATGATTGTTTTGCATGCAGTAAATTAATGCACATGCAGATCAGGGTTCGAACTCTTTGAGCTCTTCAAATTCCATGACTTTTTCCATGACCTTTTCAAGTTTTCCAAGACCTTAAATTTAGCTGTCAGTTTCAAAAATTCAAAACATTTTTTTACCTTAACACACAAACTCTGGCGTTTACTGAAATGCGTGCCATTTATGCTGGTAATTACTCCTGTCTATTTTACACTGTCCTTGCATTGTCATCTGCAGTAAATAATCTATCAAACAAAACTTCAACGACTTTCAAAGACCGACAATTAAATTCCATGACTTTCCAGGCCTGAAAATGAAATAAT
Source organism: Catalaphyllia jardinei (assembly GCA_022496165.2). NCBI lineage: Eukaryota > Metazoa > Cnidaria > Anthozoa > Scleractinia > Caryophylliidae > Catalaphyllia > Catalaphyllia jardinei. The sequence continues at coordinate 826 of JAEMPF020021138.1, forward strand.
TCTTAAGTTCCACAACTTTCCAGGTTTTTCATGACCTGTATGAACCCTGCAGCACTTTGGCATAAAGCGTGATCCTGTTGAACTTGTTTACCACTTATTACTCTCTAATGAAACATAACATCTTGGTCTTGGTAAATATTCTTATCATTTTTAATATTACTGTTTCTTTGAAATAAATAAAATCTGCACACTTTGATATTTCCTAGTTGAGAAATAAATTTCATATATGCATATATTCTCTAGGAGACCATTTTTTCATAGGCCTTATGGCGGTTTTCGACGCCATCTTGACAGGTAGGCAAAGCGGTCAGAAATAACAGTGTTTGTCTTGGAATCCGATAACTTAACTTCTCCCAAAATTGAATTTTACACAATTTGAGAATCAAAACGTTAAAATACTAGGTAGAAGACTGCATTCACCAAGTTTGAAGGATGCAGCTTTCCTATAAGTCGCTGAACTAATTTTCCATACATTTGTCTATAAACCTTTTTCCGGCAAACTGCATCGACGTAGATGTTTGTCTACCCAGCCAAATTTACAGACAAATGTATGGAAAATTAGAAAAATTAACTGAGCGTCTTCTAGCCAAGTTACATCCTTCAAACTTGGTGAAAACAATCATCTACCTAGTATTTTAATGTTGCGATTCAGAAATTGTGTACAATTCAATTTTCGAAGAAGTTATTTGCTATCGGATTCCCATACAAACACTGTAATTTCTGACTGCTTTGCCTACCATCAAGATGGCGTCGAAAACGGTAATAAGGCCTATTCATTAGTACTCTAACTTGGGACTTATACGTAAGCTCATTCAGTGCTATCTAAGTTAACTTTTTCTAACAGCTAGAGTATATCTGATTCCATTTTAGCTTGCAGTACATATAATTCTTTGTTCACTTTTTTGTTTGACCACAAAACTGCACAAAGTCCACAGGCTATAAAACTCCCACCAAAACACTCTAAGAATTGTAACGATTGTCCTAAACATACAGAGGACAGAATTGCACAGAACAAGGCCTGAAGTGGCCAGGAGGCTGCAACAATTGTTGGCTGTACCTGCATGTTACACCATGAGAGAAGCAAATAACACATGGTGGAAGTAATGAATATTGCATAAACTAAACAGTAAAAGGCTTCTCTGGACAAACTTGTAAACTTCTCTGGCTGTTTGACATAGATTAACGAAGCAAATGCTAGAAAAACAGTAGCAAACAAGTAACTCCAGGCAGTTACGGCCATAGGCCGAGTTTTCCATTCTGAGTGAGGTTGGTTAAATATATATTTCTTCTGTATTATGAAATACACAGCAGTGCTTGAGGTTTTGGCAAAGAGACAAACACATCCAAGAAACTGACTGCCAACAGACGAACCACTCACTAACCATGAGTCTTCTCTGGAATTCCTCCTAAATTTTCCCACAGTCATTGTGACAGCTCCAGTAACTGCTAAAAGTATCCCCAAAATTTTTGCCCAGCCATGTGATTTTGTTAGTCTTGGGGGTGGTTCTACCCCGGATATCATTGCTAAAAGAGCACTCCAAACAGGAACTGCCGGTTGAAACATGGCAGCCATGTTGGCTGTTGTTAAGTACACACCCAGGAGATAAAGCAACTGGGTAGTAAACATGCCTGTGAGACCAAGAACCATGAGAAGAGGGATGCTTCTATAGGAAAAAAGATAAAAACAACATGATAGCGTTTTATTAATAGCTAATACATTGCGTTGAGGGACAACAGGGCCATTATAAAAAAACATTGTCAGCTTTTTTTCGCATTCTTGAAAGAAATCTTACGTCTCCTTGACAATCAATCAAATTTGAAGACACACGTACAATATTAAAATTATATGTCCACCCATTTTCAAAGAACGACTTTTTTTCCAATTTATCAAGATCAACATAACTTATATAAAGAAAAAAAAATTTGGTTCACTTTGTTTACCTCAGAGAAGGTATGCTAACTTTTCCTTCCACGAGAAACGCCGTTAACAACATCAGGGGAAAGGCTCCGGCGTCACGCAACAGACAAAACACAAGAGGGTCTGCTTTGCTACCCTTGGCAAACTTTGAGACGATCACACCATAAGCTCCTAAACCGAGCTGAGCGGTGACCAAGGCACACCAAACTCTTAACGACATGTTTAATCTACTACCGTCTACGTTGAACACCGTATTGAGCCGCCATCTTGAAAAATAATGCCACATCGGAGCGGGAAAATAAGAGACCCTGGGAACGAGGTGAGCACGAAGTTGCCTTTTAACCCCTGGGGCGAATGGTAATCAAGAAAATTTCTCCTGAATGGCGGGATTTTTTTCTAATTCAGGTTGAACGCATCTAGACCAAATAATGCGCTTGCTTGAAGTGTGAATGACCTTTAGGTTAGCAAAGCAGCCAAGTCGCTGTTGTAGGTGAAACAGCTGTCTACGGTTGCAATTGTTGGCTTTCAGTTTGGACTCTATCATGACGTTGCCCCGTTAAGCCTTTTACGTAGTATCAGCCTTGCATCAATGTTTGTTACTTTCTAGTTTTGGCTGATCAGATCCTTTACAGATCCTGCGTTCACAGGCAGCATTTTCGTTTGCGGGCCTTTGCATCAGGCATCGTAATCCCCAGAGTTCCGCATGATTTCACTCATGACTAATCATTAGCGACAAGCAGTTCATTTGTCGTTCATTGCTTTTTAACTAAGGGAGAAGATAAACAAAGAAGTCAATAATCATTCTTTAGTATTTTCAAGTTCTTGGTTTGAGCCAGTATACTGTATATGATATTTGGTACAGCCGACGTTTTAAATTCTGTACGTTTTGACTTAAATTTTCGTTTCCACGAGGTCCCACCGAAGGCAACCGGTGTGTTCATGGTAAGTTCAGCCGTCAGCTTCTGCTTAATTTTCCACTGACTTTACTTACTTATGGACTTCTATTGCAGAAATTGAACTAGAAAAGAAATTTGCGGCTTCTATATTCGACTGTCTTAACTGAAATGTGACGCGACTGTTTGGGATGATGCAAAAAAAATGAGCTCCGCCACATTTTTTTTTATTTTCTCTATATCTGAGAATATTGTAATGATACACAGCTGATGCAAATTGCGAGAAATCGGAATTTGGGTTAAAGAAAGAAAAAAAAATATTAAAAAAAGTATATGACAAAGAGACCCCGACCTCGACCCCGGCCCCGCGTTTTACTGACACCCCTATTCCCTATTCCCTATTCACGTTTACAGGAATTGTTTTTATTTACGTTTTTTGCCAGTGCTTTTACAAAAATTGTTTTATTTTTCCGAGATAAAGAAAAGCTGAAGCTTGTCGTGGTTCGAGTAATGCGGTCGACCACTGACGTTCAATGTGCAGCAGAAAAAAGCACAAAGAGGCGTGAGCTACAAAAGGAAGAGACGGAAATTGAGTCTGAAATGTTTTGGAAGCGGGAAGTTCACGCTCCCTCCCGCCACCCCACCCCTAAAACCCCACTCCGCGGTGTCTCACATTACACCAACAACGGGCAAAGGTTGCGTGACAAGCCAACAGGAACATGCGTGAGTGACCTGAAACCTGATCCAAAGACATAATGGCTTTCTACAAGACCTCTTTTCGGACCCCGCTATTCGTTTTCTTTGCTTTCTTTCTCTCTGCAGGTGTTACGCATAGCGAGGGAATAATTGACATTTGCCCAAAATCGAGCTCGAACTTCACTGTCGCATTTCGGCACGACCCTCCTTACGTGAAAGTCAATGGCACAAAGTGGAAAGGCTTGCTCTACGATTTCATACAATGGGGCTTAAGCCGATGTTTTCATCAATACAGCTGTAACACGAAAGCAATCCATTGGAAAGAAATTTTCTCCGAAGATCGTTTGACCTCAGTAGTTCTTGACAAGAAGACAGACATCGCAATGCCGATCTCACCGTCTCTCTCTTCGTTGACCGAGGAGTTGAGGAACTCGAGGTTTTCTGGCGTCACGCTTGTTACAGTCGTAAAATCCCCTGGACTTGCCTTGGTGATCGATTATCATGCTTGTAAGATGAAGATAGAGAAGTTGACTACCAGTACAATCCTGTCTGCTTGGCCTGTTGGTGCGGTGATTTTACTCCTGGCTGGTATCTCGGGAATATCTATCTGGGCACTGGTGAGTGCTTTCCATAGCTTCGGATTTATTATCACCATCATCTCTTTTAAA
>JAEMPF020021138.1:10000-20050 GCA_022496165.2 Catalaphyllia jardinei
CGTGTTTTATCCGCCTATAAACCATAGAAACTTGTGGTCTATTGCTTAACTACTACCTTACAAAAAGTGTTTGTTACAGCATGTTTTTACATAAAAAACGCAGTCGAGATATACATCTACAGCTAAGAATTAGGAGAAATCTTTAATCCAACCGAAAAAAGGTAGTGTGGGAGATTGCGTCTTATACCAAGATTCTCCGTAACGTTTCCTGCGTACAGTGACAGGCTCTTAGTTACACTTATTGAACGAGCCCACACTAGACACAACAATGAAAGACAGTCAACGTTGCGGATAGCATTCATAGCGCAGAATTGACTAAAATTCAAAAAACCCACGAAAGTGTGTCACTGAAATAACTTTTAGTTAACAAAAAAACATAAAGATCGGTCAGTCTTGCAAATTTCAATACTGTGAAAAACAACCGGAAGATGATTTTGTCAACAATACTTGCTGGGGTGTATGGTAAAGTGTCTGGCACCTCGCAATGGCCTCTAAGCCAATCAAAGTCTAGATTCCGAAATGCCGATTATTCAAGCATCCAATTCTTAATAATATAATGAAAGAGATATGCCATCGTTCACAAGAAAAAAAGATATGATTTTGTTTGTAAAAGAAGACTAGAACATGGGTGCTAGATCCTTTCCCTGATATAAAAATATTAAGAAAAGTTCAACCTTCCTGTTTCTTAAAGGTTTCTGTGTCACAGATCAGAACAGCTTAGCACGTACGTAAGAGTTCTCGTGAGAACTCAGTTTATATCCACGCAGATATAGAGACGTTCAAACTTTTAAAAATACATTAGTCGTTGGACTAAAACACTAGATATTCACTGACGAGTACAAATAAAGGGTTATCAACTAGTATACCCAAATGGTAATAATGCTGCCGAAGAGGAGAACAACTATAAGTATGCTAACAGTTACCCTATGAACTGAACTGTGAAAAATTCATTTGCACTACATATTTGAATCGTCATGCTAGGGAAATCAATTGAAATTGTTATTGCGTTGGGTGCTTTGTTGGAGTGAATAGATATTGCGTGCAAGTGGCCTTTTCTTCACAAGAATTTGAACTTAATACACGTTTTGCAAGCAGAAATTGACCCTGAAATAAAGGAAAGGCAAATTTTTACATAAGTCAAGTTAACTGTTGCGGAGTGAGCGTAGCGAGCGAGCAGCAACATAATCAGGATTTAAAGTTAAAAGAATATGTAAAAGGAGTACGAATTCTCGAATTCATGACTTTTTACCAGAATGCATTGCATTTAACCATCAGATGAAGAGAAATCATCGTTACAAAAACTTGTAGAATAATTAAAACAAACGGGAAGTGTAGAACACACTCATTTCATATATGCTACGATCTACTCCTTTACATCCGAACATGAATTGAAACTTAAGTTTTAGCATTTTCACATATCCAGCGATGCCGGACGCGTCTTCGACAAAGTAAACACTCCACAGACATTAAATGCGTACCGGTACAGAATTTATAAGTGAGATTTCTGCGGCTACTATTTTCACATCTTTCAATTTCCACATCTTTCGATTTCCATCCTTTTGATTTTCTGGTAAAGGGGAGCTAGATGTGAATCGTATGTGTATGTGCTTTATTGTCTCGATCCCTTGTCACGGTATCCGATAATCCCGCCACCAGGGAGTTTCGCCACCAAGAAACCATCTCGCCACCAACTAACTCGCCGTCAGGTAAAGTAGTCGAGGTGAATAAGCTGTTCGAACGAGAGTAAAGTAGTCGAGATGGAAAAGCTGTTCAGACGAAGTTCGTTTGCCTGTCTGTATGCAAATAACATGTTGTAGGTGACGTGATTTGATAAATGTTCCGTTGTCTTGGGCAAGCGACATTAAATGCGCGTATGTTGTTTTTTTGTTGCGTGGTTTTCAAAACAACACAGGTCGCGCTCTTGTTTTTTTGCTTTCTTGTTGTGATTGTGCAGTAGTCTTTGCATTGCCTTCGTAGCTGATTATTTATTTGATTTATTTATTTTGTACACAACTGGGCTACCGCCGGTGCAGCACATCGTTCAACGTAATACAAACTGTGTGAGTGTTTTACACAACTAAGCAAGGTAAAACGAATTTCAGTCTCTTCGGCTTGTGGTTCAATGTTATTAGATTATAGGTAATCGGTCATCTTTGGACCGGTAACCGTTGTCACACCTCGCCATCGATTCGCCATGATGCATGAAGTTGATGCATACAATTTACACACCACAATTTGACACTGCTTTAGGAAACAAGCAAAGCGCATTGTTAAATGCTCATCCTAAATCATCCATTAGCGCATAACCACAATTCCTTGCGCCATATCACTACGCATCCTAAAATATTTCCGTTCGCGCATAACCACAATTCCTTGCGCATACTACTGCGCATCTTAAATCTCCCATTTGCGCATAACCACAATTCCTTGCGTTTGGTAAGAAAAAGTGATTGCAAGCCCGTATAATGTAATCTTCTACTGACTAGTAATAGTTATTTCTGCTGATTGAAAACAATAAAATTGAACTAAAATTTTATATTTTTTGTTAGGTATATCGGACATACTGTTCCATTAACTTGGGCATCTTATCATAAATATGATCCAAAGAATCAACTAAGGAAACTTTTTAACCAACACATTCTGTTCTCATCCGCTTTCACATGATATTCTTTACATGATACTCTCGCGAAAAGCATTCTGGAAAAAAAAAGATCAAACCACTCTGTTTCTAGTTTGATACTGAAACAAATCATTTGTATTGATATACGAGCAAACGTATCCCGAAAGTAGAACAGAAGACGAGATTCATTCCGAGATGAAAACAGAAGTATTGCGTTACAGTAGCCATACATGCAAACTAGAGTCAAGCGAAAACGCCACAAAACATTCACATTTACATTTGGATCCCTGCCAGTCACCCAGCCGTCACATGGGCTCTACGCCACGTAAGATTACTCAGTAAAAATAAGCGATCCAAATAAACGAGATGCCAAACGTAAAACTGACGATCGGAAGGGTATTTAGCTATTATGTTAGTTGCAACTAAACTACACTGGCCTCGAATTTCTAGTATACTTCAGAATTTCCTACGATACCCTCTGAGCTGTTTTTCTCTTCAGGATCTTTGAAAGCGTTTTCAATTTGTTTTAGATCAGAATCTCGGTCATTTCGAAGCGAATTTATTTCATCACGCTAAAATCGTAACGCAGGCCATGTTGTAATTGGAGTGTATTTTTGATCTTGAAATGCCTCTCGAAGATGGCGAAACCCGACCTAATTACATGTAAAGGGGGTAAGTTTCTAAAGAAACTGTGGTGCTGCGTCGGTGGGAGTATCACAAGATAATTTGGTTTTATCAACTGAGTTGATAATGTGAATTAGCCACCGTAAAGAGATTCAGAAGCCGACGTTTCGAGCGCTAGCCCTTCGTCGGAGCGAATCGAGGAATTCTGGGTTGTGTGTGGTTTATATACAGAAATATGGAGCTACGCTATTGGTTGGTGCCTGGCAACGTGAAAAACAGAGTAAATTAGTTAAATGAAAAACGTTCGTTGATACCGTGAGGATTAAGAGTGCCGATTTGAAAAATAAATTTTTGTTCTAGAGTTTTGCGGCTTTCTGTACTTCCTTGATGTAGGGAGAGGCCGCAGACTGTCATATGTTGCGTAGAATGATTCGGTAGATTAAAGTGTCTAGCGACCGGTTTAGATGCGTTTTTGTCGTCTTTCTCTACGTCGCGAAGATGTTCTCGAAATCGGTCGCCTAGTCGTCTCTAATTACATGTAGCTGACGCCATTACCCGAGACCACTGTGCGCGCCTTGTTTCATCAAATCGAGAAAACTTCCCCAACTACCAACACGTTTCTTACTTTCTTCAAATTCTTTGTATTCCTTGTATGTATACATGCGGGGGACCCTAGGGTGCCTCCTCGGGTTTTGGCCTCTGGGCCAAAACCCTGAGGGGGCAATTAGAGAGCTGCCTCGCTCGTTCGCTTCAGGCTCACTCGCTGCGGCAGCAATTACCGTATTTCCATGATAGTAATGGTTCAGGGAGAACATCACGATATGTGGCCGGCGCCAGAGGCACTTTTTATTTCACAATTTAGGTTTGGACATTTCATAATGGCGCCACTTTGTTTTAATTCATATGATTTTATTTTACTACTAGCCGAATCATGGTGATTAGGTTACGAATTTCATGGAGGGCTGATCCCAGTAAACTTGGTGATTATATCATAACAGAGCTGCAATCCCTTTTTCATCTGACACTTCTTTTCTGTCAGTCAACTGCATTGGTAATATTTTTATTTCTTTTTAGCCAAAGCAAACAAAACTAGAAAAATGTGATTTACGGGGTTTATATGAATGAGGAATACTCAGATAAATGGTAAAGAAGTTAACGAATATTTATCTCACAACACGCCAGGGGCAGTGTTAATTTTTTTTTCCTTTCTTAATGCCGGATTTTAATAGCTTTGTGTTTATACAATTTTATTTTTGGTAAAAAACTTCAAGTAGTTCTGCCCTCTCTTACTTTATACATTCATTTTGACTGCTTTTCAAAGATAGAGGTGAGGTTTACATTTGATGACTCCATAAAGGCGCTTGTACGAGTGAAGGCCGCTATAGATGTTTCATCGAGGACCGCGGATATTTAATTGACCAAATTCAATATTATAATTTCTAATCCTGAATAGCGAATGTTCAAGAGAATATCGGTTACAGAAATGAAAAAGAATACCGCATGTCAGTCTCTCAAGGTCAATGAACGTGGGCAGACTTGGAACACCACATTTACTCACGTAACAGCTGGATAAATATTGCACGCCTACACAAAAAGGAATAAAAGCAATCTAATATTTCGGCTGATGCCGGATCAGTTGACATCTAAGAGTAGCAACGGGTCTCATCTCACTGTGATAAGATGACAAGTAAAAGGATCAAGAAAGCATCTAATTGTTAAATTGAAAGGTCAGTGAGACGTTTAGTACCGCTAAATCTACAATTCAGGGTCATGAAAAATCCTCTCTGTGAAGAATTGCTGATATACCAGCCCACCAATACCGAGGTTGAAGACTTCTATCCATGGTACATCGTCAGCTGTGTCTTAAACATTCTCCTAACCATTACCGCCATCGTCTTGAACAGCGTCACAATCCAGGCGCTAAGAAAAACTTCTCAGTCCTTTTCAAAGCCTCTAAGAACATTGCTTCTGAGTCTTGCTTTTACTGATCTTGGTGTTGGTTTACTGTGCCATCCCTTTAACATCGCATTTCTGATACAATGGCTAAGGCAAGATATGGAAAGCTATCCAACTTGTGCAGCCTATACAGCATTTACGTTCATCACAAACTCGTTGTCTAAAGCTTCGTTTTTCGGTGTCGCAGCTCTAAGTGTAGACAGGTTCTTGGCAATTCATCTTCATCTCAGATACCAGGAACTTGTGACTCACAGGTGTGTTGGTTGTGTAGTAGTCTTGATGTGGATATTGAGTGTGTTTTTTGCATTGTTCAGGTTGTTGGTCACTACAGATGTTACTTACGTGGTTTTCGCCATCAATGGGATAATATGTTACTCGGTCTCAGCGTGCCTATATTTCAGGATTTATTTAGCCGTTCGACGACACAAGCATCACATTGAAGCCCTGCAAGTGGCACAGAATGGCGAAATGGCTGCAAATATGGCAAGCGCCAGCAAATCTGCAGTCGGTACATTTTACGTATATCTCGTGTTTTTGATCTGTTATTTGCCAAATAGTTTTAGTTTAGCTTTCATTGCATTGCATGGATCAAATGCCCAGACAAAGGTGTCCACAATTTATACATGGACCCTGGTGTTATTCAATTCATCTTTAAACCCTGTTATTTACTGCTGGAAGTTAAGACCCATCCGACGCGCTGTCATGGACGTACTGCGAAATATACTTTCACAACTGATGAAAGTTCAGGTATAGCCTGAGATAGTACTGGTTGGATTATACAAAACACAAATCATTGCTTTATTTGATGTCATTTTCTTAACTTATTTAGGTTTGTCATCCAGCATTTGAAACAGTTGATTAAACCATTTGCACGCACCCGGGTAAATCATTTACGCGTACCCTTACTGTTAAATAAGTTGTTCTCTTTTATGAGAAAGAAATTAAACAGAAGGAAGTAGAAGTACAAGACGAATAAGATAAGATCAGATAAGACAAGATAAGATAAGATAAGAACTTTATCAGTGTGTCGAAGTCACTAGCATACAATAGACACTATTTGAGACACCTAACCACAATTAGTTATTTAATAATTGGTAAAATACCAAATATATGTACATTAATAATGTAAGTATTGAAAAATATATAAAACAAAAAATGAGTAATGCAATAACGCCGATTGTTAGTGGAAGGAATCGTTTATAAAAATATATTACAGCTACCTCTGACAAGATTGGACCATAAACCAGCATGTAAACACATTATTAACTGGCAGCGATATCGGAGAGTAAAAGCAGAATCAAGCGGCAAATGAAGCTGCATACAAGGTAGTAATCGATTTACTCCACTGAAGCCTGTGGAGACATCTGTGGAGCAATATAGAGAGCTAACTGAGTTTGCTTGATCCCGTACACGAACAAAATAAAGAGTAAATGGGCCCCTCCCTTGATGGAAGCAAATGTAAATAGTGCAAGGAACGTACTTGTAAATAATAAAATGATTTTCAGTTCTCAACCAATTGTCAGGGGCTCTTAATTCACATTTCTGGCTTAGTTCAGAGTGTTCATTTGCCCGAAGGAAGCAAAGAAACACAGGGCACAAAGCTAAGGATCTCGACTGTTATTCAGCCAGATACAGCGGTGCACTTTTTAATTGATGTCTTGCACCCAAATCTTACAGATTCAAATGACGAACGTGAAGCGGCCAGCATGTCGAATGAATAAACTACTGAAGCAAAAACGTGTCGGCGGAAATGACGTCACATGAAAACCAAGAATATTGATCGACGTTGATTCAAAACAATGTACGTGACCAGACTAAACGTCGCGCTCTAATGTTATGGCTTGCGGGCCTGTTGTGTTGCAGATGAAAAATGACTAGATTAGCTTCATCGCATAACATTTAGCTTTTAGTCCACGGATACCATACTAGATATGCCGCTGGACAAAATACATACAAACCTGTTCCAGGCTCTCGGTAGTTGGGGACGAGCGAAAAAACAGCAAGCAAGAGAAACGACTAGGGAGGACTAAGGAAGGGAAGAGAGAGAGCCTGTAAGAATAGCTTTTTAAAACACTCTCTTCAGCCCACCTTTGGTTTAATGAGGTGTATGTTGAAAAGTAAAAATGTCAACTGGTCAATCCACTCCGACGGTTCGTGACATTTGTACATTTGCGCTATTTGCCGGTCTCTTGTCGGTGTCTCGACATTTGTTTGGTTTACTGGTGTTCATGAAGGGCATTTTATGTTGTGTTATGATGAGGAATTTTAAGTAGAGTTGAGCCGTTAGACGGTGCTTTTGCTAATTATTAGAGGTCATAGGTCTGTCTGCTGGTATATGCATGTCGCTTTGCCGACTTTGACACCTGTTTAGGTCATGGGTTTGCTTTAAGTCTCTAGGTATTTGCTTTCGAGGGACAAAAGATGGAACTTTCCGTGAACATGTTGCTTACTTCCATTCTGCTCTGTGGCGCCGGGCCCGGCCGTTTTTATTAGAATTATTTGCAAGTGCAGCATCGCTTGGATCGATTTTGTGTCTCTCGAGCTCGATGTGTAGTTTCTGGCTCCATATGATTTAAATGTAGCTGTTTACGCGAAATGCTGTTGCTTGTTTTAGGTGCTGTATATTTCATTATTAGCCTTTGTTTGGCTTCGTTCAGATTTCTGATTTCATCCCTAGGAGGGGTACTCCCTTATTTAGGCTATACAGGGGCGTGCAGCTGGAAAGGGTATGATTTTTTGGCCTCGCTGTCCTAAACAGGGTTTACAATTTGACTTGCCTCTGTCTTAAACAGGTTAAAAACCTGTCCTAAACAGGGTTTGGTATTACGAGCTAAGAGACTTAAATCCAGACTGCGAGCAGTCTCTTTCTTTTCTTAACAAGGCCACCGCACACTAGCCGATTTTTTGTCGCAGCACTGCAGATTTTTTGTTGGGGTCAAATCGGGTTAAAATTTGTCGGGACATCAGCTTGCCGCACACTAGCCGAGTTTAGGCTTGGGGCCAAGTCGATCTCTGCCATGTCAGAAAAGAAGCTTGTTTACATGACAATTCCACATTGGTTTAGGTACGGCCGAGCCCCGACAAATTGTCTTAGCTGTCTTAGTCCACTGCACACTAGCCGATAAGGCCCGACAAGACGTTTTGAGATCTAGCACTGTGAGATATCGCCCGACAAGCCCCGATTGTGGCGCAGACTTATCTGAATTCACCGCACACTAGCGGACAAGTGAAGATTGACAAAAATCGGCTAGTGTGCGGCAGCCTTAAAGCTTGCGACCCGAGGCCTGCGAGAAATTGAAAGAGCATGCGATCGAGCGGCGGACAAGCGACACGTAACTTTTTGGTCTGATTTGCAAAACATCAACTGAGTAAACCGGCTGTTAACCAGACAATGTCATCAATCAACATCAGATCATTTTCTAGACAAGAATGCTATTGTAACAAGTATTATAAAAAGTGCGCATTGACAGAATAGATCGTACCGGTAGGTCTAGTTTCTTTGTCTTGGATAACGTGATGAAAGAAAGCTGTGACAGTGTCGCATAGGCATGAGGGATCCTGATGGTATATATATTGTTTAGGGATATTTTTCTCTATAAAAGTTCTATTAGTGCCTTAATCAAAATAAAATTAATCTCAAACATAAGTTCCACTTATTCATTATACAGTGATTGAAGAAATGATTCCTCTTTGATTTGCTATTAAAAAAATCACCTTTCTTTAAATGTGATGACGACATTTTGCTACGCTAACCAATATAGGTCACTTAGAGCTTTTATGCTTGATGGCTTTTTGTTTAGTTCAAGTGTAGAGACGCAACAACTGCGTGTTAAACGCACCGAGCATGATTTCTCTTTTTTGAATGATTCCTGTAAAACCAGAGAGTGTGCATTTTGTCACTTGTCCTAAACAGGATTGTCCTACACAGGGTAGGGAAACATGGTCAGGATTTCAAACCCTCGGCGGCACTGCCCGGGATTTCATCACAGCCTTAGCCAGTTGTGGAAAGAGCTGAGAATTTAGACTTTTTATTCCCAAAACCGCTTGAATGAATCACGAGAACGTCTTTCCTTACATGTTGATGTTGCTATGGCAACATGCTTGGTTCCAGTCTCCTGCCTCTTCAAAATTAAATATTACCATTTGCGACTCAACAAGGCAAAATACCTGGTCTTATCCAAGACGTATGCCAGTCCCACCTTCATTGGGTCGCCTCTTTAACATTTTTAGCTGTATATTATGCCCCGTGCAGCTACAAATGGTAATATTTGATTTTGAAGAGGTAGGGCTTGGAGCCGAGCATGTTGCCATAGCAACATCAAAATGTAAACCATCTGGTATATTTTGTAGGATGCAACATCCTAGTCCAGTCCCTGAACTCTCCTTTTTTCCCGCCCCATATAGGGGCTGAACCCGGGTGGGCGAATTGAAAGAGGAGTCCAGGATAACTTGCATGCGCATGCTCAGAACGAACCAATCAAAAATTAGTAGGTTTCAACCACGCTGCTCGCGTCAATGTGTCGAGCAAGCTTCCTTTTACAGCTCGCGCTCGCGCAATTTCTTTGACGTTGATATTGTGGTAAATACGTAACTATCGAAATATGGCCATGATTTATCGTAGTCTGTACTTTTATCACATCGACAACGAGTACGCGTCATTACTCTTTTCCCAAACATTTTTTCAACAAATCGAATGTGGTATAGCGCGGTACTGGTGAAATTCCACTGATTCGGGATTAATTGACATGATTTTAATCAATCTGAATGCAGAAATTGAATGCAGATATGATTAAAAAAATCGCGCCACAAGCCAAATCTGAAAAATACTTCCAAATATGGTTTTTCCCCCG
>JAEMPF020014505.1:0-12500 GCA_022496165.2 Catalaphyllia jardinei
CGTTATAATATGATAATCATACTATATCGTCTTATCAATATAATATTACATAACTAGTGTTTAAAACACTTTCATATATTTCCTAAATCCTTCATTGGAATCCAGCTGTTGAAATCATCACTGTATCCCTTCCACTTCACCAGAGCTTGTTTTTTCTTATAATCTCTGCGAATGACTTTATCAATTCGGAATACATCCTGTTTGGCTTTTAATAATTCAGGTTCATAAAAACTCCCTTGTATGTATTCATCATTGAGATCTTTTATTTTATATGTTCTTGGATTAGTGTATTGGATATTATCAACTATGAACACTTCTTCTGTCCAGTTTGGTGTATAACCCTTATCGAATACATTCCGTTTGTACTTAGATATTCGGACCTTATCACCTATTTTAAATTTTGGTTTCTGTTTTGATGTTTCCATATCACCGTATAAATTGAAGTAAACTGTTCCCTCATTCTTTTTCTTTGAAGCTTCAACTGGTGTCATTTTTATGCTTGAATGTTTTGTGTTGTTGTACTGATTTAATAGTTTTGGCAACATGTCTAGATACATTGTATTACCTTGAATTGTGAACTGCTTCCACATTTTAGATTTAATTGTCCTATTCCATCTTTCAACTACTGATGACTTCTCTTCATTCTCAGTTGAGTACATTTGTATCCCATTTTTCTCTAATAGGTCTTTCACATGTTTGTTATAGAACTCTTTTCCTTTGTCAACCCAAATATATTGTGGTTTTCTACCTTCTTTGAATATTGTTTTGAATGCTTCAGTGACAGATTCACCTTTCTTATCTTTCAATGGAACGATCCAACCATATTTGCTGAATACATCAATAACCATTAGAAGATATCGATAACCTTTATTCCATTTACTGAACTGCTGCATTTCAACCAAATCACTTGCCCATATTTCATCAATATGATTTGTGATTACACGCCGCCGAGTGAAATTCCGTTTTATGGGTGTATGTAACTCATCAGCTAATTTTTCTTGCCAGTTTTCTTCACTCGACGGCTTTTTCCGTTTTTTGACTTCTTAACACCCATGCCTAATTTTGACTTAGCTGCTATGGCATTTCTGGCAATAGTATGGCCCCATTGTTGTTGTTTCCATGGAATGGCATCGAGAGCCTTAACCATCTTACGATCAGCCTCATTCTTACACTTCACTTGATCACCTTTTGGTTTATTACCGCAAACTGAATAGTCAACATCATGCTGCATACTTACTGCATCTGTTTTTCCAGTTGGTTGTTGATATATTTCAAGTATCTGACCAGTGTTTGGATCATACTTCAGCTGTTGTTCCAATGGGTTACCAGGGCCTGTATACTTATGTCCAGGCATCACAAACCCTTTTTTTGGTGCAACCTTGAGAATAGCATTATGGATGTCTAATCCTCCACCATAACCTTTCCATTTTATCCATGAACCATATGATCTTGTGCCTCCTCTATTTTTATAAGCTTTGTACTGACTTTTGTAATCGGCTACAATTTCTCTTGCTTCTTTTTTACTTACTTCAGGTCCTTTGAATAATCCTGGTGCTGTTAATACATTCCAACCTTTTTTGAAATCAACAAATGGAAATGGTATTGGTAGTCCTTTTCCTTTTATTGGTGATATTTTTTTAGATAAATCTGATGTAAAACTATCCAAAGCTTGATCGAGATATTTGTTTGCTGTTTCTTTTATTTTACGTTTTGCATAATTAGATTGGAGAGCTTGTGAAGCACCTATTCTTCCAAGATTTACTAATCCTTTCATTGAACTTTTGAGCAGTTGTTCTCCTAGTAAGCCCCCCGCTTGTGAGGGCTCAATCAGTTTAAATTTGACCTTATATCTTCCATCTTTTCATTTATTTTTTCATTTAACTCTTTTTTTGATTTTTTGGAATCTTTTAGCTTTTCATTGAACTCTTTGCCATATTCTTCAAACTCTTTTAGCTTTTCATTGAACTCTTTTACTTTATTACTTTTTGATTCTTCTTGTGCTTCTATGATTTCTTTTTGGATTTTATCCAAGCATTCTGCTACAATACTTAGATGTTTGTTTTTTGGAACTTTTTTAAACCTTGTTTTAAACCTTGTTTCTATTTCGGATTGTATTTCGTTTTGTGATTTAACACCTGAACCATATGAAGTGTTTTTTATGAATTTGGTCTTTGTTATCCCACATTCAGCACAAGTACATTTCATCACTGTTCTACCATTTTTGGCTTTGACATATCGTTCACTACCTGGAACGCATTCAGTTTGTTTCTTCTGTTTAACACAATATGATTTCACCATTTATATATATAATTTAGATATTTTTGAAATAATATTCAATGAATCTCTCATTATCCATTGTATCATGTATATTGAACACTTTTAATAAATCATAATATGAATTTCCTTTATTCATTTCGTTCAAAAAGTATAAACAAAAGTATCCACATGTGGTTGTTTTTATATTTTGAATTTGATTATTTTGATGGAGCAAAGTCAAATTCTTTCTTTTCGCATGATTTACCATTTCTTGAAAAGGAGGCATACCAAAACTATCAAAATAATTTATCACACCATCTTTTACATAAGTAGCTACCCAATGGCTTCCACTCATATATGATGGTTCAAGATTGTAAATAAATAATGCTTGGTTATGATTATGTGGAACATTACCGTCTCTTGATAAAACATCATTGATTGGGATGTTGAGATATCTGCACCATTTTAGCAGATCATGATTGCTTAATGGTATGTTTTTATGGAATTTAGGTTTCAAAGTATTGCTCCTAGAAGTGGAATTTGATTGAACGGGCTGTTTGGTCCTAATAGTAGACCCTTTCCTTTTTTTTTTGTTTGTCTTTTTTTTCCCATACCAACTTTGTTGTCACCCCAATTACCAAAAAACGGTGGCGACCTATATGCACCCATTCTCGGAGCTCCTCTTCCATCTTTTGGTGGTGCTCCAACTTTAGGGGCACCTCTTCCAGTCAAAGCTTTCAAAACCATTGGAATCCCAATACTGGCAAGTAAAGTACCAAGGAAACCACCTGATTGTTTTTTTGTTGGTCTTATATGAACACCTGAACCTGATTGAAGGGCAGATAGAATTTCCTGCTTTTGTTTTGCAGTTAGTAGGTGTTTGTTTGCAATGAGCTTATCAATCTTATTTTGTGGAATGAGGAAACCACCTTTTTGTACTCCTTTTCCGGATATCTTTTTAACAATTTGTTGTGCTCCTGCACTAGATGCCCCTGCTAAAGCTGCCAATCCCATAGTTTTCGCAATGGTTGGTCCAAATGCACGCGCAAGAGCTAGAGCTGAGGTTAGTAAACTGCCACCAACTTGCTTTCTGATATTAGTCTTGGAAAGTTTGATGTCCATACCTTTCTTCAATTTCCGATTCTTCTCCAATCTATTCTTCACTGTAGCTGGGACATGTAGAGTGTCATTCCCATGAAGAGAGTTATTAGTTAGCCTTATGACGACTGTTTCTCTTTTACTATAAGCATCACCAATATTCTTCTTCTGATTTTTTGATAGTTTAACATTTATTGCAAAAAGTTGAGTCATTTCTTGTATATAATATATGTTATATAATTTCCTATTACAAAACATATCTGAATTAAAAATGTCTCATGCTTTTATACTATAACTAATTCATTTCCCACCTTATCGATTACGACTGTCTCTTCATATAGGACGATAGCGTGTACGCTAAAAGCATCAGCTGCTAATGTATTAGCATTAAGCTTATACCTGAATATCAACTGCTTTGGGTCTCTAGTTACTTTTTCTGTTTGAAAAGACAAATCAAAGTATATGAGAGAATAAAGAGAGTTGTAATTAGCTAGGTTGAGCTGTGTGCCGGTGTTGTAATTATTTTTTCTCATACCATAAGACATCAAATCGTTGAATATCCTTACTTTTGATTCTGAATCGTATTCAGTTTCTGGATAGAATATTCCATTCCCGTATTCCAATCTACATGTCGTCAAATAACGATGGTTAGCAGCAACGTTGTCGGCTGAATCTAATTTGAAAGTATCAAAGAGGTACGGATTCTCATCTGCATTGTTTGTTTTAGCTCGTTGTAGATATACAAAGATGGCAATAACATTATCAATACTGGAGGAGATTTGGAAGAACCCACTGCTATTTGTTGGTGCGGAAACCTGATACAATTCTCTTTTGTACGTCCAAGTCTTTTCTTTCATAAAGGAATTGATAAAATTATCAAATAAGCTGTCCTTTGGTAACAATCTTGGGACCCATAGTAGGAATCTATTAACAACCACTCGACCATCATCTGCTGCGGCTGCCTTAAATATTAATTCATCATCATTCTGTAACTCTATATTGAACTCAAGTTGCATTGGGACTAGCATTCGTTCATGCAACTCTTGAAAAAAACTATAACGATTAAGAGGTATGATTACATTAACATATTTTAGAACATCTGCGTCTGTCATCAATAGTTTTCTAGCCTGATAACCTGTATTAGTGTTGGCAGAGGTAGAATCTGTATCTAGATACCAAAGAGTGTTTTTAGCAACGCTACGACTAAAATCATCACTATATTCAAGGAGGTTCTTCACAAAAGTAACTTTATGGAGATTATTAGTATCATACACAATCTTACCAGCACTCTTTATCATAATATGGTTAATCAGTGAATGGGCTCCATTGATAACTGCTGCACGATCTGCAACAACATAGCGTGCTCCATCAGCCAATTTTTGCAACTGAAATTGTACTTCGAAATAAGCATTATACCAATCGTAGTATGAAGACCTGTCATTAATCGTAAATTTGTAGCCATTTTTTTGTTGTTTTTGACCATTAGCTGGGATCCGAATAACATCATCTAATTGATATCGAACCAATTCATATCTTTGTAAATATTCACTTGTTCTGAAAGCCATTATATTATTATATTACATAATTTTTACTCTACTCCTTCTTTTCAAACCTGATCCTGATATGAGTCTATTGATTAACATATCAGTACTTTCTTCTTGCTGTGGTGGAACTATTTTAGCTCTTTGTCCTACATCATCAATTCTCATATTCCTAAGCTTTTTCATTATCAAGTCTCCCGACTTCTCAGATGTCTTTTTACCTACTGATTTTAATGCCTTCTCACCTGATTTCTTGGCGAACTTTTTTACAACAGATGACGCGGCAATCTTCATTGGTTTGAAAATATTATCAACGATAATTCCTGATCCTACATGTTTGTCCACAAAAATACCGAGTTTTGGATGATAAACCCTGGTGAATTCAAACGGTTTCATTATAATACTACGTTATATTATTCTATCCTTTTAAGAATTAATGAAAAAGATGTATCAGCTCCATTCAGGTTAATTAATCTTCTTTTTCCATCAGTGATGTATATTCTGATACTACTTATACTATTCTTATTAGTGGGATTAAATGTAACTCTTCTTGGTTCAATGGTGAATGAGTAACTAGATTGAAGCACACTGGTTGAGAAGGAATAAATGATGTCTGTACCTTGACCGTCTACAAGTGAATCATTGATAAGGTCGCAATGAATATTAAGAATGTCTGTATCTTGACTGAGATTAGGCACCTTTGGTCCAATATTTTGTTCACTATTTAATATTTTTTTATCAAACCCAATCAGGTCATTTAAATTGCTTGCAGTTAAATTAAGTTGATAATTCTTGGCTAATGTGATTGTAACCCTAAATGTTGTATTATCAAATTCGAGAGTGATAGGATACTCATTATTATTAGCACCATCTTTGACAATCTTCGTTATGTCCTTAATGTATGTATCAAAGTCAGTATAGTTCCAGACTCCTGCTGGAAAAGTGATGTTGTGAAATGTTGAACCGTTATCAGAGCTGTACTTTATTAGCTGATTGTTGTATGATGAATTTACATTAAACCATGTGAATGACATGTTAATGATTCGGTTCAAGCCAACTACATATTGGGAATTTCTATCCAATATTATGGACTTGTTGAATTTAGTTATAAAATTCTGAGGAGTGTTGTTTCCTTGATCTTTGACTCTGTAAGATGATAAAACAATCTCTTGATCCATGTATATAATAACTTTACACAATTATACTTTGAAATATTGATTATACAATTTATTAAATTGTTGTCTATTGATTGTTGACATTCTCAATAATGTGTTCAATATATTAACTCCTGTATTTCTCATCTGAATTGATGTGTTTCCTGCAACAGTTTCACCAATGGTCAATTCTAATTTCTTGAGAAGCTGTTTGGGATCGTTGAAAAACATAACATTTCCACCTCTCTGTTTTCTTCTTCGGCCTCTAATCCCAGAACCTTTTATTGTTTTCAGTTTATTCTCATGATGAGTAATGTATTTATTCAATACAGCTGCTGCATCATCTATCTGTTTGTTATTAAACTGCCTCTCAGCTTCCGACATTCCCCCCTTTTTGTATCTTTTTGTAATACCTGACTTATAACCTCTAAGCTGATTCCTCCTAAATTTCGCATCCTTTATTATTTTATTAAGATATTGTTCGCTTTTTCGGGGTGTCATGTCCGGCTGCTTAAGAACCATATAAACACTCTCATAGTTCGTCATACCTAAATCATTCAACGCTTCTTTCGTAATATCTTCATCATCTATTGTATAATCAATTTCTTCATCATCATCATATCCAGGTGGCAGCTCCAGTTCGGTTGACTGCTCTGGAAAATATTGGGGATCGACATGAATCTCCTTCTTCCCTTCCAAAACATCCGCCAACGATTTTTCATATGTTGGTGGTTTTGGTACTATTTGTTTCTCCTGCTGTGGTGGTACATAATCACCAAAATTAATCAGACCTTCTACATCCATGTCTTCATATGGATCAACTTCAGGCATATAATCAATACCAGGATCATCTTTCTTTGGTGGTCTTTTTCTCCTTTTAGGCATCCTTAAATCCAAATTACTGTCAATTACATCATCTAATTTACTTGTCACTGGTTTGAATACCTTTTCGAATGATGATTGGCTTGTCTCCTGACCGATTTTACCTTGTGTGATTAGATCATGGACATAATTAATTTTATTCCCCAATTTAGTTTTACTTTTTGCAAGTTCTTTCCATTTAAGCAAACTCATTTTTGTTATATTATTACATTACATAAAAATGATAAATCATATACAAAAAACAACGTTTAACATCGTGTTGAACACTATGTTGAACACCATGTTGAACACCATGTTGAACACCATGTTGAATTAATATACCAATATAATATAATGAAAATACCGAATTATGATGTTGAAGACGATGTGGTATCAAACTTTAGACAAATATACAATTTCATGCCTCATCAATGTTTTCGGATGCTAATTTGCGGTCCAAGTGGTTCAGGGAAAACAAACACATTAATGCATATGATCATCTACAATCTGCTTTATTTTGATAAAGTTTATCTGTATGCTAAAAATTTAGAACAGTCCAAGTATCAGAATCTCATGGATGTCCAATAAGCGATGAGGTTGGTTATGATGTTATTGAAGCAAGAAATGATGAAATTATTCCAGTTCAAGATCTTGACTCTGACTCACAAAAAATCGTTATTTTTGATGATTATGTATGTGATAAAAACCAAAAACCATTAATCGACTATTTTATACGAGGAAGGCATAAAAATTGTAGTGTGATTTATCTGAGTCAAAGTTATTATAAGACGCCAAAAGATATCAGACTGAATTGTTCACATTTCTGTATTTATGAGTTTCCAAGTGCTAATGAGAAGAGTTTAATTTGCCGTGAAAACAGTATTTCAAAAGAATCATATGAAAAAGCGATTAAAGAACCATATTCCTTTGTATATATCGATAAGCCACGAAAATTCACCGCTAAAAATTTCAATGAAAAAATATAATCTATTAATATAAATGAGTTATTCAAACGGACTTTTACCTTCATCATCATCAGCCATTGGTAAACGTGGACTACCAGGTGTTGGATTCAATTTAACAGATGATGGTAATTATGATATTGAAGAGAAGCGATTAACCAATATTGGTGAGTCTACTGGCGATAATGATGCAGTCAGTTTAAAAGTGTTGAAAGAATATACTAAAGTCAGTCAAAATAGTTATCATTTACAACCAAGTTTCCGATTTTATAAAGACTTTGGTGACAAGAGTCAATTAACTATAAAACAACCACCGAATACATCACCAGACCATTTTTTTCAAAATCATAAAGCGCATAATGATGCTTATATAATTGAGAAAGAAGGTTATGATACTGGTTTTGGTGGGCAAGCTTGGTCTAGTATAAAAATGAAAGGTAATCAATTAGAGAGTGGTACTTATACCTCTGTTTTTGAAATATTCATTATTGGTAGTTCTGGTAGTTTTCGTGTTGATGATACAATAATTTTTGATGTCCATGGTGACAATCATTTCGTCATGAAAACATTTGACAGTGATAAAATTGATGGTAAATACACCAAATCAATCATTCAATTCACAACTGATGGAAGAGCTGGAGTAGATGATGGGATAAGATTTCAAATCAGATATTATGGTTCTCAATACAATAAAAACATTAAATTTCTGTTTTATTCAAGAGTGGTGAAGGGTAAATACTCAACAACTTTCGACCATACTATTTTTAATGTCCGTGATGTTGTTGATAATCATATAATTCTCTATTTTGAGAATTTAAATCTCAATGGTAATCTTATTGATGGTTTAGGTGATCCTGTAGCATACGATAATGCTGCTAATAAGAAGTACGTTGACATTGAAATAGCAAAAGTCTATATAGATACTACACCATTACTTCCCAGAGATGGAAGCAGACCAATGTTTGGAGATCTAAATATGGAAAACAATTATATTCCCAATGTTAACAATGTCTCTGATCATCAACCAGATGATGAATATAGTGTTATAATAAAAGATTTGAGAAGTGTTGTTAATAAAGGATATTTGAACTCAAATTTTATAAAATTAATTGATACAGATGGTAGAGAATATTTTGATCTCAAACAAAATATAATAAAAAATTGTGAACCATATTCTGATGGACTTTTTGATGATAACAGTTTAGTCAGTAAAGCATTTGTTGATTCTCAAATTGCTAAAATACCACATGCTGCAAATACAGATAAATTTATTAATGTTGATGGCACAGTAGCAATGAATGCAGATTTTAATGCTGGTGGACATTTCATTGATAATGTTAAAACAATTGTTGAAGATGATGGAGAAAATCCAAATTATGATCAAATAAAGCATAAAGCTATTAATTTTGAACTTTTAAAAAGTACACGAGACTATTTAGTCCGTTTCATTTCTGAGATGGATTACTTATTAACAGATGGAAGTGAAGCAATGACTGGAAATTTAGATATGGGAAATCAAAATATAATTAATTTGAAAGAAGCAGAAGATCACCAAGCCACACATGCTGCTAATGTAAAATTTGTCGCTAATGCAATTGTTGATAATAATACAGTTATAAATGGTATAATTGATAAGAAAATAAAAGAATCAGAAGAGAATTCAATTGAGTCAATTGAAAAGAAAATGTATTCAAAAGAGTGATGGACAATGATGAGTTCAAAGAAGATGATGATGACATTCATAAAATTGGAGTTCAAAATAAAGATTTTCATTCAGTGAATAAAAAAGCTTACGAATTCAAAATTGATTATGATTCAAGTATAGGTTATTATAGTACCAGACTATCAATTGATTTGGTATATTTACCAAAAGGTTCTTACACAATGGTTTATGAAATGTATGTTGAAGATGGTATTACAATTGATGAGATAAATGCATCAAGTGGAACTCTATCAGTGATTAAAATAAATTCAAAAATAAATGGAATAAGTACAAGAAGCATCATCCATTTTTCTAAAAACATCATCTTTCCCAGTTTTGATGATTTAGATATTGATATAAGATTAAAAAGTAAAACTGATCCACAAACTACTATTTTTGTTATTGTTTATGGTGTCAAAGGTATAGTTAATGATGTACCAGTAAATTTATGGGATCGTATTTATTATTATGATAATGATTCTATAAAATATGAGGTAACAATCGATATGAATAATAAAAAAATAACTGGAGTATCTGATGGTACTTTAGATAGTGATGTAGTTAATAGAAAACAATTAAATTCTTTAAAAACAATAGTGGATGAATTGGTTTTAAGAAATGTATATCATCATTACACAAATAATTTAATTCATAATGAAAAATACTATGTTGAGTTTGGAGATTTTGATGTTTATCCATTCAAAATCGTTTCTTCCCAAAAGACTCATATTCAATTATCAATTTCCGGTTTTTACCATATTATTTACACTGATTTTTATAAAGGAATTAATAATGAATTCAGAATCAATAGAGGAGATGTTTTCAGTTTATCCATCATGCAAAAATCTAGTTGGACTCCATTCGTTCTTAATACTATTTTCCACATTGACATCAATACCGATCCATACATTTATTTGAGTATGAGATATGGTGGAACAACTTTAAAAGGGGGTAATTATGCAACGTTTTACATTAAATTTATGCATCGTTAAATCATAAAATATTTGAGATAAATATATAAGCTATTAATATATGAAAGAGTCACGAAAAAGTATTTACACTTTGAACGGTACAATTCACAATAAAGGACCATTGAAAAGCATATTCAACTGGAATCACATTTCAGATGAACTAACAGAAGAACAGGTAAATGAATTAAAATCTTACTATCGCGCATATCATAAAAAGTGTTGGGCTCACAAACAAGCATTGAAACGTTTCAAAGAATGGAAATTATTAGGCAACTCATTGTCCATCATATTTGCATCTGGAGGTTTAGCAAGCAGCATAGCAACTGGTGGCATCAGTTTGATTGCAATCAGTACAGCAGCACTTTTTATTCAGGGTTGGATGTCACATAAAAACCTTGATCTCAAGATCCAAAATTGTATTTATGCTTACCAAAGCTATCAACATCTTTTGAATGAGATAAGGGATATGATGAGAAGTGGAAATTACAATTCATGTCTACATAATACAATGAAGAACATTGATGATTATGTGACAGACAACAGTCCTATTATTGATAAGTATCTTAGTAAATACGATGAAAAATTCACTTGTTAATTATCAACTGGATTCTATCACCTTTCAACGACAGAACCTTTTCCCAATATTGTTTATAATATTTCAATGTCCTCTTGGACTTCGTAACATTGATATCTTTGTTAGGAAGCCCGAGCATCTCGAATAATTGCTTTATAATAAATTTAATACTAATCATCCGTTTACGCTCATCATTAACCTTATGAAGGACACTATCAATCTCAATGAATACTTTATAGATCTTCTCTCTTTGTTGAAAAGTCAATTGAATATTAGTCTTAAAATATATACTATTAATCACATTCTCAATATGGTATTTTCGATGATATATTGGTTTTTGTTGTATCAAATACATTTTGTCATAGAAGTTGAAGTTCTCTGTTACAAAATCATAACCATGAACTAAACCACAATTCATACAAGCATTCATACCATTTACAGTTTTCAAATCTTGTTCACAACAGCATTGCTCAACTGCTTTAGTAATTGTTGTTAATTGTTTATCACAGAATAGACACATCGTTTCACCATCATTAATAAATTCATCATGGATAACAGTGTTGCAAGTCATCTTATATTATAATATAATCTCATATTTTTGTCACTATAAATCACATTATACCACAACTATTGATATTGATTTCAGCATATTGAGTTGAAAACTTCTGAAAAACTTCAACACAAACTTCAAACTTTTGAGTAAAAAATAGCAGTAAAATTTACTTCAAAAATTTATCATTCAAGTAAAAATTAGCAGTAAAATTTACTTCAATAATTTGTAACAAAACACTTCTGACTTGTTTCATTGTGATTGGTTTAAAAACGAGACATGTCTAGACTTGTCAGTGGGGAATCCCCTAATATAACATCTGCTTTTCGATTATACATGAAGACGGTCGAACAAGTTATGCGTATGGCCATAAGAATATTTGTTAATTTTCATATTACATTTCATTATAAAAGTATAATTCAAGGTTTTTGTTCCAGACTGATGTCCCGGGTTTTGGTCTGGATAAAAATTGGATTTCAATATTTATTTCTTTAGTTTTTATTATTTTGTTTTTCCAGTGTTTAGAAAAATTTCAGTGTTCAATTGTTGGAAAAATAATATAGAAAAATTTCAGTCTTTAAAATTTAATTGAAAAAAAATGAACAATAAAAAATTGAAGATTTAGTGGTATAGAAAAATAATTTGACCTTGGGAAATAGTAAAATCAAAAATAAGTGGTTGGGGCAACGAGCACAAAATCAAAAATAGAAAAAATATTATAACTGTGCTGGTAACCCCAACTACTATACTACTTGAGTAAAATGCAAAGACCTTCTCGACCACTACACAGTGTTCCCTGAGAGCATTGAAAACGCCCGGGAAGACGGAGAG
>JAEMPF020014505.1:17500-21832 GCA_022496165.2 Catalaphyllia jardinei
ACCGAGGCCGTCATCGAGAAAAATGGCAATGGGAATGCCCCTACTTCTCCATGCTTAAACATTTTGGTAAATATGAAAGGGGCTGAGGACAGCCCAAACGGAAGGACGCAAAACTGAAAATATCTTAAAGAACCAATTCCAAAATCCCAAGAGAAGGTAAGGAACTTTCGATGAGCGGGAAAAATATCGATGTGATGGTATCCTGACTTAAGATCAAATTTGAGTAAATGAAAACCTTGATCAAAAATTTGCATGGCGACGCTTAAATCTTCGCATTTAATCTTTTGTTTGAAGATGAAACTGTTCATATGCCTTAAGTCCAGAATTAACCTCTGTTTACCAGAGCAACGCGTGGAAACAGAAAGCGGGTTGGCAATGTCAGGCACGCAGAAAATCTCTTCAACAAGGTTAGCATGGAACAGTTCATTAACAGCTTTGGACACAAATAAACTGTTAGAAAGCGCCGAAGAATTGTTCGCCTTGAAAAAAGGTGTCGGTAGCTCGAAGAAGGGAATCTTGTAACCTTGACTGATAACACTAAGAATAAATTGCGATGCTCCTAGAGAACGCCAGAAAGGAATACACAATTTAAGCCTTCCTCGCACCGTAGACTGACTGGAAAAATCAGATGTACCGAGTGAATCGCCCAGCTAATCCAAAATGAAAGGATTAATCTCAGAACGAAATGAGAAAAGATTACAATCTGAAACACTGTCATCTTCCGCTTCCATAACCAAATCATTATAATCAAAAATGGAATTAACAACACCTGATTTATCCTGATCTTGAAGCCACTTGGAAGCTGAAGGAGGCTGCTGTTTGGCCATCGCCGGACAGGTAGAACGCCAATGTCCGGGTTTGCCGCAAGCAAAACAACTGCCCATATTGGGACGCCGAACCGTAAACGGAGAGGGCACAAGAGACTGAATGGCTTGAGATTGCTGTTGAGAGCTGGCCGATGAAGTAAAGGGAGCCGACGGGTGTACAAGCGAAGATCTTCTGCTCGCGGAAAATGAGCTGCTTCTTTTCTTTTTCAGAGTGGACAAGTGGACAAGTGAATCGAGTGGACAAGTGAATCGAGCGCGCCGCTCGGCACTGAGAATCCGCTTCTCGTCGTCAGAGTCCTCCGCCAGATCATGCTTCTTGTATTCTTCTACGGTAAACCAACCCGACTCCGATTTATCAGCTAGATGGATGTGTTTTTGGCGTTCGAGCAGTAACTTCTCACCTTCATCCAATTCTGATTTAACTTTTTCAAGCTGTGACTTCTGTGAGGCGGACTTGGCGTTGTCCAGTGTCTCTCCTAACCTTAGATTGAACTTGTATTGATCTTCGTCGGCTTTCCGTTTGAATTTATGGGGCTCGCTGTGTTTTAACTTCTTAATTTCCCTCATTTGGAGGCCCGCGGCGTCCTCGTTGGCCCGTTTGATTTGACCCATGGTGTCTTGTAGCAAGTGCTTAAAAGAATCCATCTCTGCTGATTGTTGAGTGTAATCGGATCCGAAACCTCGTCCTTGGTGACTGACATGGCGGAGATGAACAACGAGGGAGAATTAACAAGAGCTCGAAGACAAATTAAACGGAGCTCTGAACAGGGTTGGTTCAGAGGCCTAGATGACTATCACGTGCTACACTTCCCCTTATATAGGCTTTTCTCTACCCATGATGCACCGGCCTGGAGCCCAGGCCGCGTTGATTCGCGTGCCAACAAAATTATTATTTCGGCCTTCTTCCCAAGCTCATTCGTCAGAAATAACATTATTTTCGGTTTTAAAAATGCTAACGTTAAAACAATAAAACAATGTATTGTCTTCACGTGAAACTGGCAATTTCACGAAGCTATCTGAATACGATTTAGAACGTCGAAAGAAATATTTAATTCCATTCCGTTCTGTCTCCCGGCGGTCAAACGTGCTTTCGAACAAGGAAATAATATCACTTTACGTTTCACTCGGGTTACATGATTTTAAAACGAGGGGAATGTTACATTGCTTTCTGTTCCACTTGGGGAACATGCTTTAGAACGAGGGATATATATTATATATCGCTTTCTGTTCCACACATGCAACACGCTTTCGAGCAAGGTAAGTATACATCAGTGTTTAAAATATTCCTTTCCACTCCGGTTTCCACTCCACTTGCGCGACACGATTTTAGAACAGACGAAATGTACATTGCCTTCCATTCTACTCGGGTTACAAGTTGAACAATGCAAATGATACAATGCTGTCTCCTCCAGTCAGAATGAACGAGGTAAACAAATACCGCAGTTCTTTCCGTTTCGCATTGGCAACATGCTTTACTGACGAGGTAAGCATATATGTGCTTTCTGTTCCACACTCGGACAACAAGCTTTAGAAAGGGGGAAGTAGATATTGCTTTCCGTTCTTCTCGGGTTAATTCTGCTTGGGCAACACGCTTTTAGAACGAGGGTAACACTGGTCAGTAATTAACCGCGCGGCCGTAGGCGGGCGCGGTTCTAGGTTTTGCTTCGGTTTATTTTTTTTTAAACCGCGCAGCCGTAGGCTGTGCGGTTTCTTGCTTTGCTCGCTGTTTATTATTTTTTTGGGGGTAGTTTTCTCTGTGAGCAGACCCAAACTCCCGGCCGACTTGGCCAATTGTTGTCACCGGATGATGTCATCATCAGCCAATTACCGACTGTTTGAAACGTAGCTTTGGCTATAGCGGTGCCTTACTATGGAATTCTCTTCCTGAAAATATTAAGGCGATTAGATCAATTGAGCAGTTTGAGAAGAAAATCAACAGCGCACTTAAAACATTCGATTCCTACTCGGCAATCTTGTCAATCAGTCTTTATAGTTATTTTAATTGTTAAAAATAATTGTAATTAAAATACTATTAGTATAGCTGAAGATTTTTAACCGAGTTTAAATAAAGAGTTTACTTACTTACTTACTAAAAAGCGATAAGTCGCTTAAAAGGTTAGGATCGCGTTGAAACGCAAGATGACTATAGAAAAGACAACGAGGCATTGAGGTCAGTTATTTTTATTACAAAGTTTACTAAAATTTAGGCTAAAATGTCTATTGACGTTTTTCTCAATACAAACCTTTGTAACAAAACACCTCCATATGCTAAAAGGTGAGAGTCACGTTTCGCGTATAGCAATGAAAGTCGGTTGTTATGTAACAGTAGATGACGGCGGTAACTACGTCACAAAACTCTTGAATTACAAATCACGCTGTGCAAAAAATGTAATAATTGAATCACGCAACTTGTACTGTTCACTTTCATTATGTAACAAATGAGAGCGATCGCAATGTAAAATCGATCACGCAACTTATAATCTCAAGTGTTGAGATTTGTAGCGTGCGCTGTGGAGATGAATTTGGCTTGGAATTTAACTGGAACAGAGCGCTTAACCCTCTATTATGATTGTGTGGAGAAATTGGGACGGAATTCGAGCAGGAGTGATAAAACCCTTTGAACATATGCAAATATATATTCGTTTGAAAGGTCAATTGTGAGGCCTTCTTTCCTTCGAGCTAGGTAAACAAAAATCTCTTCGATTTACGAATCACGCAACCACGCTAAGCAAAGAATGTGAAATAAAATCTCTTACAACCCAGGCACTGAGCCAACTGTGAATCACGCAATCTCTATTGTTTCCAATCTTAATTGTTTCCGGGTAATGTTTTCTCGCAAAACGTTGTTGCTACATATTGCGTAATGTTTTTGTGAGCGCCAGAGTTAAAAGAGCGCGGTTTAAAGTTTTTTTAAGCTTCTTGTTATCGATCACGATTTTAGAACGAGGAAATGACATTGTCTTGCTTTAGTTCCACTTGCCAAAATCGCCAAATTCGCTAACACGTTAGACCCATCTCTGGTGATGTAAATTGCATAAAAATCGCCAAATTCGCCAACACTTTAGACCCATCTCTGGTGATGTCATTTGCATAAAAATCGCCAAATTTGCCAACACGTTAGACCCATCTCTGGTGGTGTAATTTGCATAAAAATCGCCAAATTCGCCGACAATTTAAACGCATCTCTGGTGATTTAATTTGCATAAAAATCGCCAAAATCGTCAAATTCACCAACATGTCAGGCCCATCTCTGTTGATGTAATTTGCATAAAAATCGTCAGGTTGACTGGCAAAATTTCGTCAAATCAGCCATTTTCGTCACTGCCTGCATTTCTGGACATAACTGCAAAGTAGCTGTGGATCCGCAGTGAAGAAAATGATTGGATCCGTAGAAAATGAGTGGATCCGTAATGAAGAAAATGATTTTCAGTGTGAGTAATTATCGTGGCTGGAATCTAGAATATTATGATCTCTAATAATAATAATAATAATAATAATAATAATA
>JAEMPF020014505.1:21932-31932 GCA_022496165.2 Catalaphyllia jardinei
AATAATAATAATGATAATAACAACAACAACAATAATAATAATACTGATAAAAACAACAACAATAATGACAAGAATGTAGTAGTAATTAGTAGTAGTAAGACGTTAGCGTCGACGATATTGAAGCTCTTTGGTTTGAGTTATCACAACCGAATAGTAGAAAGATCCTCTTTGGAGCTATCTACCGACCGCCAAATCTCGACCCATCAACTTTCACTGAGAGTATGGAGGAAATGCTAAATCAGCGAACAAATGAAAGTATTGAAACAGTCCTTCTTGGTGATTTTAATTTTGACTACATCACACCAAATGCGACAACAAAATATTTCCAGCGCACCATGAATCTCCTAAATTTAAAGCAATTAATCAACGAGCCCACAAGGATCACCCAAACCTCAAGAACTTTAATCGATTTAATCTTCACTACTATGCCCGAACTCTATGTATCTGGAGTTCTACCGATCGGCTTCTCCGATCACTCGGCTATTTTTGGAATTAGGAAACTTCACAGAGTGCCTCTCCCGCCACCAAGAAAAATTGAGATCAGGAATTATAAACACTATAACCCCACTTTGTTTTGTGATGACTTAAAAAATATCCCTTGGGATATTCTGGAACTTGAACAAACTTCCAATGAGACGTGGCTATCTTTCAAGGATCTTTTCCTAATAGCAGCGGACAAACACGCACCAATTGTAACACGTCGTGTTCGCGGAAGATCGGTGCCCTGGTTAACGCCTGAGATTAAAGAGCTCATGCACAAGCGTGATTATGAACATAAGAAAGCGATATCAACAAACACTGAGCTACATTGGAGTAATTACAAAAGGTTACGCAATGCTGTCAACACCAAAATGCGTAAAGAGAAATGTAATTATTATTCCCACAAGCTCTCAGGTGACCAGAACTCAAAGGAAATGTGGAAGACTTTAAACAACATCTTGCCCAAAGAAAAGAAATGTGCATCCAAAAGCAGCCCATCAAATCTGTCAGCGACAAAGTTCAACGAGTTTTTTACATCGATTGCAAGGAATTTATGCAATGTCTTCAGAGACTCTGCCCTTCCTCAAATTTTAGTCCCCAGAGTCGAGAAGGACTTTGGTTTACATGCTGTTGATACCAGTTTTGTACGTAATGAGCTGGCAAAATTAAAACTATCAAAGGCTACAGGACCCGACAAAATCCCTGCAAAACTCCTTAAAGATGCAGCCTCCGTTATAGCCAAGCCGGTCACCTATCTTATAAACCTTACTATTTCGACAGGTGAAATTCCATCAGAGTGGAAGGAAGCAAGAGTAACTCCAATTTATAAGGCTGGAAAGAAGGATGATGAGAACAACTATCGTCCAATTTCAGTTCTCCCCCTGGTTTCCAAGGTGATGGAACGTGCGATTCAAGTTCAACTATTGTCCTTTCTTGGAGAAAACAACGTTCTCTCAGTTTTTCAATCCGGGTTCCGCAAGAAACATTCCACTGAGACTGCGGTTGTTTACCTGGTTGACCATATTTTAGAACACATGGACAAGCAACAGTTAACCGGAGCTGCCTTTATCGATTTAAAAAAGGCCTTCGATCTTGTTGATCACCATTGCCTACTTCATAAGCTACAGCACTATGGTGTTAGAGGACGCAGTCTCACCTGGTTCAGAAATTATCTAACTATTCGTTCGCAGAAAGTTCAATACGGAAAAGAGTTATCATCCAGCCTACCTTTGGACTTCGGCGTTCCGCAAGGTTCCTTACTAGGACCATTACTATTTGTTATTTACATAAATGATCTACCTAAGTGTCTGATGCACTCAGAAATTAGCATGTACGCGGACGATACAGTGATCTACTATACCGGGTCTCATGTTAACGTCATCAGGGAAAATCTACAAGAAGATCTCAAACGAGTTGAACAGTGGCTGACGAGTAACAGACTGATATTAAATCATAGTAAAACGAAAGGACTACTCTTTGGAACAAGGCAACTATTACAAACCTCATCAGACTTTGTACTGCAAATCCAAGGAAAGGACATAGAGAGAGTGACGAAGTTTAATTATCTCGGGGTTATGCTCGACGAACAACTTCATTGGAAAGAGCATGTTGACTCGATTT
This sequence comes from Catalaphyllia jardinei, assembly GCA_022496165.2. Lineage (NCBI taxonomy): Eukaryota > Metazoa > Cnidaria > Anthozoa > Scleractinia > Caryophylliidae > Catalaphyllia > Catalaphyllia jardinei. Next base: position 24,033 of record JAEMPF020014505.1, read on the forward strand.
GTAAAAAAAGTCAACAAGCGACTGGGAATTTTAGCACGAATAAGATCTTGCCTTACTCTTAATGCAGCGAAGTGTGTCTACAATACACTTATAGAGCCAATCTTGTGTTATACAGACACCGTGTGGGGTGAATTGTCAGCGACCTCCAGTAAAACCTTACAACGGTTACAAAATCGCGCTGCCCGTATTGTTCTAAGGCGTGACTCTTCTAAAGACACTTTAAATGTTTTAGGGTGGGTGGAGCTAGAAACGAAACGGAAAAGACATAAATGTACTTTAGTATATAAATGTCTAAATAATCTAGTGCCTAAATACTTGAGTGGATATTTCACAAGAAATTTCAATGTGCATGACTACAATACTCGTAGAAGAACAGATCTGCACCTGCCCAAACCCAAACTTAGCCTTGCTAAACGAACTTTTAGATATTCCGGTTCAGCTTTTTTTAACCTCCTACCCCGTAACATTCAAAACGCCAAGTCACTTTCTTCCTTCAGAGTTTTAATTAATACCTACAATTTTTATATTTTATAGACATTAGATTTTTATGAATTATTGCATGCTTGCTTATACTTTATATTTTTAATTATTCCATGTTTTTTTTTTTTTTTTAATCTATACCTTGTATTTCTAAATTGTATTTTTAAATTATCATGATGTATTGTATTTTTAATTACTATATTTTTAGTCCAGGGCCCCTCTGGATATCAGCCTCGTTGCTGAATGGGCCACCCTGGTAAAATAAAGTTTACTTTACTTTACTTTACTTTACTAGTAATGGTAATAGAAGAACATCACTACAAAGAGCCTCATTTTTTCTTGTTTATGTAACTTACACAAACTGAGAAGTCAACGCTATGTTGATCCCTTTCCCATAACCTGCTATGTCCATAATGCCTGAGTTCTTTCTCTGTATGTCTGTGTCTTCTACATGTTTATTTCACTTCTTCCTTTTAGTGAGACACAAACAGACGAGAGTGACATGGAGCCTGAGCCACCTGAAGTACCATTTCAACTAGAGCAAGATTACGAGGCTGCAAGGAATGAGATTCAAATCCTAAAGGAGCAGCTGAAAATAACTCAGCTGGAAGTGAGCAAAAAGGAGGCTGAGGTGACAGCATTCAAGGAGGCTAGAGACAAATCTTAGTATCAGTCGGTTTGGCCTGGAAAGGTTCTCTAAAGACAATGCTCTTGTAAAATTTTACACAGGTTTTCCAATCTATGATCACTTTAAGCTATTTTTGAGCTTGTTAAACCAACAGCAGAAACAATGGTCTATGTGTGTGCTTCAGGAATAGGTACAAACAGGCCAGGAGAACGCAAGATACAACTGATACACGAGCTTTTCTTATTTTGTGTTTGGTTGAAGCTTGGTTTATTTGAACTGGATCTTGCCCAGCGTTTTGAATTACATGTTGCAACTGGAAGTAGGAAAATCACAGCTTGGGCCAATTTTTTGTACTTCTTTCTTGGCAATCAGCCAATATGGCCATTTAGAGAGTGCATTAATGAGCATATGCCAGATAGCTTCAAAAAACTGTATCCATCAAGACGAGTTATCCTTGATTGCACTGAAATCTATGTACAAACTCCTTCATCATTGTTGTTACAGTCTCAGTTGTATTCATCATACAAGTCTAACACTACTTTGAAAGGGCTAATTGGATCTTCTGGAGGCACACAATAGTGTTATGGCAGATAAAGGTTTTGATATTGAAGATCTTTTAAGGAGTAAACAAGTGTCTCTGAATTTGCCTCCCTTTCTTCAGAGACAAGCTCAGTTCTCAGCCCAGGATGTTTTGCAAACAAAAGCTATTGCAAAAGTTAGAATTCACGTGGAATGTCCAATATGAGGGATAAAGGAATTTCATCTATTTGACTCAGACATCTCGTTGTCCACACTGGGATCTGTCAATCAACTGTATACAGTTGCTTGTTTGTTGACTAACTTTCAAGGTGCACTAGTCAAAGACACAGGTGACAATGACACCAGTGACAACTGAATGTTTAAATAGTATATAATACACCAAATAATGTAAACCAGGAATCATTTAATAAAGAATTTATACTTGTTATGTTACATTAAATGTGTACACACAAAAATTATGGGAACTTTAAAACAAGGAAACACAGCAATGTACAGCTTTTGTTGTAATGGTTACTGTGTACTTCACAGGAAAATATAGTTAAAGAAAAAAGAATCAACTCGATCTGTCTTTTGCGGTTTGAAAAAAGATGGGATCAAACATAATTCTTTCACACAAAAAGGTAGTGTCATTGATGTAGCTGAAAAAAATCACCCCAAGGCCTGTCACACAAGAGCCTTTTCCAGAAATGGCTTCTGAATCAACCTCAACAATCAGGTGGAGTTGATGGGGGAGTTCACTCTTTGCCATTGAGCGGTGGCACTTGGCAGTGATGTTGGCAGAACCCTGCTCATAAGACACTGTAAAGATAGAGAGAGAGGAAAAAACAATCTCAGGTTTTTTAGGAATTAAAAAAAGACAACTCACCTTTCGCATCGTGTAAATACCCAGGCCCAGCGAAAAACTTAAAGCCTTTGTTGGTGTGTCGGAAGCCAGATTCTTTCTGGGCATACGCTTCAACCTCGGAAAATGTGAAGTCGGGAATGCTGACAGGTCGGCAGAAACAGCTAGAGGAAAGAAATAGTGGCATGTATAGATGTTGCTTCCAATTCAATGAAAATCCTCTAGAATAAAGATATCCAGCGTATTGATAACACACAATAAAAACGAACAATTTGACAACAAGTGATAATTATGAGTCTGTAATATCGAAGACAGATATGGCGAGCGGGAATGTAAACAACACTAGTTATATTTAAACAAACAAAATTGGAAATAGAGATCATAATCTTCTAGATTCGAGCTACGATAATTCCTCACCCCGCGAGTTCCTCATAGTGAACATCCGTTTTCTGTATTACGATTTACGTTTTATGAGATCCAAGTACGACTGTAAAGTAACTCACTGTCACTCGGTCCAGCAGAAGCGGCCATATCAATCTTGCCATATATTGGCGCTTTCGCCGGGCTTTTGCACCCAGAACAAAGGTAAATCAGACGCAACTGAAGCTCAATGAAATAAAAGTCACAATAATTCTCGATTGGCGTCCTTAAACTACAAGTGTTTTTAGGTGTTTTCGACTAAAAAGTCAAAGTTCGCTTCGCTTGAGTTGAACACCGCATGAGCGTAACGCTGGCTAGCTTGCTCATCAGTGCGTTGCTATGTGGTATCCAAGCACATGATCAAGTCCTGCAAAGAGCCTATTTTCATTATTATTCATTCAAAATATTTCCCTGTTTCTGATTAGTTAAAACCACACACATAATTCACCATAACCAGCTGCTGTTGACCATGCAAATATTGAACCAATGACGTCAAAAGTGCAGCACGCTGCAAATCATTGAACTGATGATGTCAAAGTGAGGTCAAAAGTGCAGCCTGCTGCAGATCATTGAACCGTTGACCGAGAAAACCTGGGGTTATATTTGGTGGACGCAAAAACAAAGAGCGAAATGGCGAAATTCCTTTAAGAATGGGGAAATATTTTGAATGAAAAATAAAGCAATTATTGAATTCGATTATCGTAGGAAATGAAGAATTCTGCAGATCTGGATAACACCCTCCCATTCTCGCCCCCAGAGGCCGCGCTCCTTTTGGTCGGCACCAAGAATCGCGACCTCTGGCTCAGTCAAATGACATTCTGGTTTTGAATGGCTTTGTAAACACAATAGATTGAGATCAGAACTAATCAGATTTGTCAGACTTAACTCTGAGCATGCAAAGAGTGACAGGAAGTCCATGAATCGCAGACTTCCGGTGTTGGACCTGGCCAGAGGTCGCGATTCTTGGTGCTGACTAAAAAGAGCGCGGCCTCTGGGGACGAGAATGACACCCTTCTTGATCTGCAGAATTCTTCATATCCCACTCAGCCTTATTTAGTAATTGCTAATTATCAGTAGAGAAATCACAATTGGACAGGTCCACTGATACTCTTATAATGTATGTTAAAGATGGGAAAAGCAGGTTGCATCAACCAAATCATAGCATTGCACGCCAGTGTGCGGTTGTATATGCCAGCAATGATGTAACCACCTAAGAAAGACAAACAAAAATATTCACAAGTTATGTTATCAGTTCAATGACTCCATCAGTCACAAAAGACCAACCACCAGATCTTTTAATATAATATCGGTTTAACAAATTGTTATCAGTCTTTCATGCATCTGTCCTGTTATTGATCATTAATTTTGTCAGAACGTTGTAAAAGTAGCGGTGGATCACCAAATGATGACAAAATTCAATGTCAATAACTGGACACATGAAAACTAACATCAATTTGTTTTCTTACAAATAATTGTCTGCTGTTTCTTGTTGCCCTGCTTAAAATCAATTATGATTCATATATCTGTCTGCTTATTGACAATGAAAATTGGCCATGATGAGGGCATGAGAATTTCTGCAGTTATTGTACAAAGAATAATTTTGGTTAAAAAAAGGGTTTGAGAGGAAAAGTTCGGTGTAAAAAATCGTAATAGAAAAAATACTGTCTTGTAGTCTTGTAGAAGGAAACAGATTAAGAAGATAAATTAAGTGGTTCTATTGTAGTTTTTCTCTTGTGGGTATTCCCTTAGTGCCTATGAAGTAAAAAATTATAATTGCTGCTTTCTCGAAAGGCTTTTCAAAGTAAAGAAAAATGGCATTTTCCTTTTTAGAATATCTTTTTTCATTTTAGAGATATTCACATTTTTGCATGCATTATGCAAACCTGGAAAGTGATGACGTCATAAATAGTCCCACTTAAATAATAAAATACTCAATCAAAAATATCTCCAGAAATATTGGAGCAGTATTCTTCACCAGAAATGTACATAAAAAAGAAACAAAATGACACCTACTATGTTGTTGCCAACACACTTGGCTCCAGTCTATTTCTTTGAAAAACCAAATATCTCCATTTGCAACCTTTTAAAGTGGGACAGAGGGTCTTGCTTGGAACACACATGGTTCCCATATTTTCTTAACTCTCCCCATTAGATTAATGCGAGTGGATGATCCTTGATTAATATAAAATCTGAGAATTTTAGTTTTAATTAAAACAGGTCAAGCAACATAACTGTCGTCATGGCAACAACACAATGGGCATAATTTTGTTTCTTTTGTGATGTTCAGTTACGGTTTAAAGAACAGTGCTTTAATATTTCCTGAGATATTCATGATTGAGTGTTGTACTGTTTTAGTAGAACCACCTATATCTCTAAACCGAAAAAAGATGTTCCAAAAAGGAAAACATCATTCTTCTTTACTTTGAAAAGCCTTTCAAATGAGCAGCAATTATTTTTTACTTTATAGGCACTTCGATATACCAACAACAATAAACAAGATATAATGTATAATTTTTACCTCTGCTGTTAATTTTCAAGCCAGTTTGTTTTCACTTTAAGGTCGGCACACACAAGGGGACTAGTCCCTGTGACTAGTCTCTGCGACTTCTCCCATGAAGAGCTTACACGAAGGGACTGGTCCCAGGGACTTGCCCCACGAACAGTTCACATGAAGTGTTTCGAGGAACAAGTCACAGGGACTTGTCCCAAAAATTCAAACTGGTTTGAATTCGTGGAACTAGTCGCAGGGACCAAAGTGACTAGGTTTTGAAGCAAAAATGGCCAGTTCACACGATGGGACTGGTTCCTGCAACTTGTTGCAGGAACTAGTCCCCTCGTGTGTACTGACCTTTAAAAAGAATTGCAAGCACACCACCCACCCCCTCAGTCCCTATTCCTACCCTACAACATCACAGGTTCCAGGATTCCATATCATCCCCAAACATAATTTACCATAATACTCCCATACTATAATACAATCTTTTTCTTTTATTTTGTCAGATCTCTGACTTTGTGATCCACTTCGTCTCCACCAGGCCATGAAAGCAATCATTGCAAATTTCCTTATATGTGTTGGTCTAATTTATTATTGCTCTCAGATTCCTCTTTCCCCTTTGATGAAATTAAATTGGTGTAAAAAATAAACTGGTTTAAATTAATTAAAGTAGAGGTAGAAATTGAGCCGTAAATTACAGTATGATTCTGGTATCAGGATTTTAAAATATAATTATACTATTTATATCCATATGTTGTAGAGACAGATTAACTACTTAAAGTGACCTTCATTGCCAGAGACATTAAAACCCACAAACATCTCAACACAGGTCAGTGAGGATATTCCCAGTTTTGCTTTTGCCAGCAACCACTAAAGGCAATGACAAAAACCACCTTTGTCAATTCAATAAACACACTAGTAAATTCCCTCTAAAATATTTTCTTCAACACCTTACAGTAAAATGTTGCCAACAGTATAAATTGAACTCAATGCTTTAACATGCTTCTATCATAAGATTAAATTTTGACCCCTTGAGTCAAAATTTTATATGTATCACATTGAATTCCACAACAGATTAAAAATGCTGTTCACCTTTTGAAAATATCTGCATCAGTTCAAAAGATACATGTATTCAAGTTTGAAAAATGTCTAAAATATGCAAATGATGTGACTGATGATGTCATACACTCAACCCAATATTACATCAAGTTGAGACCATGCAACAGAGATCATTGAAACTTGGCAGGTTTATAGTTAGTTCTACAGGCAATAATTGTATCACTAATTATCTCTTTGCAGGTGCTCATTAGACACTAAGTTAAACACTACTAACATGACTGAGTTTGGACAATATCTATTTGTTGTAGGTTTTTTTCCTTTCCCTGTTTTTATTTAATTAATAATACTAATGCTCATCCTCTTTGGTGCTTGAAATTGATAATGGTGCTACATAGTGTACATATAAACAATGGTGAATTGTTGGCCAGGATTTGTTACAATTTACTTCAGATAGACCCTATACAAAAATGGCTGCCTTTATATTAATCTTTTGTTCTTATTTAAAATATTCTCACTAACCTTGTGTTTGAGACAAAAAATTATTGTAAAGAATTTTGTTATCCCAAACAAGGTTAAGTGAGGCTATTTTGAATATGAAAAAAAGAATAATTTAAAGGTAGCAATTTTTGCATAGAGTCTATAGTGAGTCTGATAAACAAATTAATGTCTCAATTATATGGCACATGCACACATTTACACATCTTTTATTTATTATTTCATTCTTTCTTGATGAAATGGAAAGTGGATGCCATTTAAACATTGATCAAATAATAAACAAAGCTCCTGTTGCTACAGAGCTACATTAATGTATCCCCACCAGATTAACAGAAGATGCTCAGATATTCAAAAACAAATCTTTGGAAGAACAAAAAAACTGAGAAAACAATCACCATTCCTGTGTTCCCATGAAATCTCTTGATGAATTTATTTTGGTATAGAACATTGTATGATGTTTGATAGAGAAACAATTAGGTAAATCATAGTTTGAAGAAAATTTAATTACAATTCTATTTAACATTATTATTGGATTGTGAGCTTAAGATTCCCATCAGGTGATAATACAGTTGATACAGCCTCAAACTATCACTTCAAAGAAGTCTTGAAATCACAGTCAAATTTAGTCTGCAAAAAAGAGGTCATTTCTTTGCATATTTTAGGTGAACATAGGCGAAAGCAAGGCGAGTGCAAAGCACAAGTTAAATTCTGTCCAGCATTTATTTACAGGGGCAGACCCAGGATTTTTCTTGAGGGGGGTCCTTCATCTTGGGGGGGTGTGTGCATCCTCTGCACCCTCCCCCTATATCCGCCCCTGATTTATTAACCAGTTCATAGTACCCGGGGATTCTCCCAGAAAAATTTGGTGGGGGAGTGCAGCCCTCTTCCCAAAACCCTTACCGTATGTATTACCAAAAGCTGTGATTTTCCTTACTTTATTTAA
>JAEMPF020014505.1:42512-50096 GCA_022496165.2 Catalaphyllia jardinei
TGGATATTTAACAATTATCCTGCGAAATCGCGCGGAATATCGTCTGATACTTAGCCGACGAGGCCGTAGGCCGAGTCGGCTAAAATCAGACGATATTCCGCGAGATTGAGCAGGGTAATTGTTTTATTGTTCAACAAATTGATAACAAAACATCGTAACATTTTTAATCTCTCTGGCGATATTTTCTCACTTCACTTTTTCTTCCCACGTACGAAGCTACGTATATCGCCGGATATCTGTTACCTACGGATGACAGATATCGAGAGCATCATGACCATATTTGGATAGTGTTACAACTTGTTGAATAATAAAGAGAATTATATGGGAAAATCACCGATCGTAAAAAAACACCGTGTAAATGACTATCTCCTTTGAAATAAAGTTTTCCTACCTCAAATGTGTGGCGAACTTGTCTCTTGTGCCGATTTTAGAGCCATTCTAAAAGGATGGAAAGCCAGACCACTCGATCCATCGCTGGCCAGACGTCACTCCACAAATCCCTTATAATAACAACAGTTGTATAAAGCCCAATAAATTTCACTCCAAATACGTGTGCTTCGGCGGCCGAAAGACTCGCGAAGAACGAAAAATTTGGCTTAAAATTCGCCTCTTCGACTCTCCTGAGAGGCTTGTGTGGCAAAACAAAGCAAACTTCGCGGGTATTGAGGAGTTTCCCTGAATACCCGGCTGAATACCCGGCTAGTGAAGCCGCAATTATATACTGTAAAACTGTATTTTCTGATCAACGTGAGCCGGTGTTATTCTCTGTCAGTTGATTTCTTTTTTCTTATCTTTTTTTCTTATTGTTTTCTTATTTTCTGATTTCTTCGTTAAAGTGGCCCTCAACGCCGAGCAAGGAAAAGTGCTGCAGTTTGTCTCAGCCGGCCACAATGTTTTGATTACCGGGCAGGCTGGCGTTCGAAAGTCAAGGCTATTGGCAAGTATTGTAAAAAATTGTGAACTTAGAAATCTGAAAGTCGCTGTGGTTTGTTCGAGCGGGATTGTCTGTGCTGTTTACGGCAGTGGATTGGCTTCGACTGTACATTCATTTTACGGTCTCGGAACGGCCGATCTGACAGACAAACTGGTTTTGGAGAGGTCAATGGCCACTGCTAGCCTCGTACGAAGGATTGACGACGTGGATATCATCATTTGGGACGAGGCGAGCATGTCCAGCTCAAGAATTCTTAAAATTACGGATACTTTGCACCACAACATTGCTGGTGATGGTAACATGTACCTATTTGGCGGCAGACAGCTGGTGTTAGTGTAAGAATTCCTGCAACTAAGACCTGTACCAAGCAGATTTGACGACGGGGCATTCATGTTCAATTCGTTTGTCTTCAGTGCAGCAGTCTCGCATCGGATCAAACTGACACGACTGATGAGACAATCACCGGACGAAGTAGAGTTGCCACTGCATTACAGCAAATTCGACTTGAGAATGCATGCCGGATACAGAAGCCTTTCAAGGGAACTTAACCCCGATCTCGATCACAAGGCAACGCACCCATGTTTTAGAAAAGCCCCAACCATTCTCCACGACAGAGGGGTTGTAGACAACCTCTTTGGAGAGTCTATTAGGCTGAAAACGGGGTATGAAGGAGAGACGAGCAATATGAAGGAAAAAGGAAAAACGGAACTCCTGGTTCTTCACTCCCGACATCGTCCTCCTCCTGCTTTTGCATCTCTCAAAATAGGATCTGAAGTGATTCTTCCATCAGATTCTGCACGAAATGTCGGCGTCATTTTTGACAATACTATGACTATGGTGCCTCACATCCACATTTTCATTTTTTTCATTTTTTTTCATTTATTTATTCACCATAAGGGGTACAAGAGAGAGAAGAAAATGAAAAAAAAAAGTCTTACTGTTTACAATCTCACGGCGAGGAAGCCCAAAAGAAGCCAGCAGGCTTATAGAGAATGGGTTCCCTCAGATAAATAAATAGAACAGAATTTTAATTTTATGAGGAAAAATGGCAGAGCTACTGTAAAAATCTTATGATAAATTAGATAGTCATATTGATCATAATTAGGTTAAAAACAGAGAAAGAGGGAAGAAAAAAAAAAGATACATATATATATAAATATATTTTAATAAATATTTAAGATAAGAGGAATGCTACCTGTAAGAGTGCTTTTTATCATTTAAGGAACATTGCGCGAATTAGGAAATTTATTTCTCTGAAGACTACTGAAACTCTAGTTCATGCTTTTGTTAATTCAAAGCTGGACTACTGCAACTCCCTAGCGTATGGTTTGCCTAAATATCTCCTACAAAAGCTTCAGAATGTTCAAAACGCCGCTGCGCGCCTTATTACTGGTATACGGAAACACGACCACATAACCCCTATCCTGATGGATCTGCACTGGCTCCCTGTTAATGAACGCATTCAATTCAAGATTCTTCTTTTGACTTTTAAATCTCTAAACGGCCTTGCCCCTGTCTACATTGATGAAATGATCCAACGTTATGTACCAAATAGAAAGCTTCGTTCGTCTTCTGCATTTCTTTTAAAACAAAACAAGTGGAACCTTAAGTCTTATGGTTTTAGAACCTTTACAGTAGCTGCTCCCTTTTTATGGAACTCCTTACCCTTAGAAGTCAAGTCTTCGCCCAGTTTAAATATTTTTAAATCTAAACTGAAAACACACCTTTTTAAATGTGCTTTTAATCTAAATTAGATAACTTAATCTTTTGTTTTTATATTTCTAAGTCATATTGTAATACAATGGATGTAAAGCGCTTAGAACGCATGCGAATAAGCGCTATATAAGTGTTATGATTATGATTATTATTATTATTATGAAATGGCCGGGAGAGGACGCTATCATACTGAAAGAAGGTGCAACAGTGATTTTGGTGTGGAACAAGACGGACACGTTGAAGAATGGGACAATGGGAGTGTTTGTGGGAATGGATGAGAATGGAAATGCCCTAGTCGGATTTCAGAAGGAAGGAACTGTGAAGATTGGAAAAGAAACTTGGACCAACACCGACCATAGAGGCCAGAAGATTGGCTCAGTCTGCCAGTATCCCATTGTTGTGGCTTATGCCATTACTTGTCATAAATCACAAGGTCTTGCACTGGATGCAGTAGTTGTGCATTGTGTAAATTAATTTGTGGCTGGCTTAATCTACTGTGTATCGTCCTCTCGCGTCAGATGAGCAAGTCACATGCAGATGCTGAACTTTAAACCCAACCAACTCCTAAAGCAGCCGCAGGATTTTTTTGTGTTTGACAGCTTCTGGGGAGCCTTTGTCAGATTAGTCCAGTCCCTGAATTCTCCTTTCTTCGCGCCCCCAATAGGGGTTCAGCCCCTATAGGGGGCGGGAAGAAAGGAGCGAGAGTTCAGGACTGGACTATTGTCGGATCTGTCTTGCTGCCAGCAGAAAAAAATGAGCCACGATTTCTTTAAGGTAACAGACAGATTGAACACTGATTTTTGATTCAACCGATGATGTTGCATTTTCAGCCGAACAGTTAAAAGAGAATGTATCATCTTACTACGAAATTCCAAAGACCCAGTTGAACTCCGCGTAGTCTATGACCAGCTACAGCCAGTACAGCGGCACGAGTCTCAATTGGCAACGTTACCAATCCAAATGTTTACTGAAAACAATGTGCATGAAAAACTTCTATCACTAAAGAAAACTGATCCAAGTTTCGAAGAATCAACCGATTGACAAATTACTCTCAAATGATAAAGTTTGATGATGAACAGTATTTTTATGAACATCACGTGGTTTCGGTAATTTCAGTTAATTGAAAGTCGTGAGTGAGAACGGAGATGAAATTCATCAAAGAAATTACAAGAGAGAAATTTACAAAGGTGTCAACTAAATGATCAGCAGTCTGTTTGAGAGAATGTTGACAGAGTCACAGTTGTCGGACATTGAAAAGGCACTTGCTACAGAGTTTTCGCTGTTGATTTACTGGGAATTATCTGAATTCTTAAAAGAAGTTTTCAAGAGAGAAAGAAACGAAGAGCAAGTCGTGTGTGATGTTGAGGGGATGGATTCTGTGGGCAAGGCAAAAGTGCGTCATTACGGTTGGGGACTGGGCCGTGAAGAAATTGCTGAAAAAGCTCGCCAGTATGTTATGAGCAACATGTACACAGAAAACAGTAAAACTCTTTCTTCCTGTGAAGAAACAAAGCACAATGTGTGGCACCCTACTCCAAATTGGAAGAGAGCATCTTGTACCGGGACAGTCTGCAGGTGATAGAAAGTCTGCAGGTGATAGAAAGTCTGCAGTTTAGAAACAGGGGCCTGATTCACATCACCGACAACACTTTCTTATTCTTTATGAGCCTCGAGCAGCAGCGAGTGCTCCTCCTGAATGATAGCAAGATGAAGAAACTGAAAGGGAATCTGGTGACTTTAGCACACCAGCACTTGATAAAAAATGAGAATCTCCGAGGAAAGTGGTTTGCGTGCTTTTGAGCACTATTGCAGTTAATCAAAAGGTAATTAATACGGAAGACTCGCCGGTATATATCTGTCTATAGTGGGAGGCTTTCCTAATGACAGCAGCTTGTAGAGCTTTCCCTAGCATGAAATGTAGATAACTTGTTGATGTTACCTTTTTTACCACTTAGCGCTACCACCCCCTCCCCCTCCCCCACCCACCCTTTCGCCCAGGCTACACTCGTTTGAAGTTGGTCAAAAGGAGGACATTACATGTAACTTTTGATAGAGGGAGGGTCTGAATGGGGTTAACCGACTAGCGACAAAAGGCGAAATATAGTACTGACTACCTACAAAACGAGGAAAAAATTACCGACTAGCGACAAAAAAAGTCTAACCGACATGGTCTGACGTCATAGGGATGTTTGCATTCCGAAAAAGCAGAATTTTGAATCTATTTCTAGGTCAGGAAATGTCCAGATCTTTTGCTGGGCTTTATTTCACCAGACGTAACCACATTAAATCCAGATTTAGTCAATTGTAGAAATTTCTGTCTTCAAATTACTCATTTCTAGAAGTGCGCGCGGCTCGTAATCGAGCCGACGAGACGCCTTGCTGTTGCATTTTCACTGCGTGGTTGTTTTGTCTCGTATGGGGTGCCATTACCGTCAAAGTTAAGCTATCGTTACTTTGGCAAATGGTGCCTCTAATTTTGTTAATGGTGCCTTCGTTTTCATAAATAGTGCCTCCAGTTTTGTTTATGGTGCCTTCGTTTTCATAAATGGTGCCTCTGTTTTTGTAAATGGTGCCTCCAATTTTGTTTATGGTGCTCCCATTTTTTCTATTATTTTTGTTTATGGTACCTCTATTTTTGTTTCTGGTGCCTCTGTTTTCACATATGGAAACTTGTTAATGATGCCTCTTATTTTGTTAAACTGCTGCCTTTATCTTTGTAAATGGTGCCTCTGTTGTCTTAAAAAATGCTGCTGCTGTTTTCGTAAATGGTGCTTCAAATATTCAGCAGCCTGGGAACGACTCTCTGGTGACTTAACCGAGGAAATCTGGGGCTCAGTGTCAGAATGGCGGACTCCTTAGCCTGTCTTCGCGGTCTTGTTACAGGGGAAATTGCAAACATTTGCAACAGTTTATCCCTTGACCCCTCGGAGGATTTCGATCGCCTAGGTACATTAGAGAAAAATGATCAAGTGGTTGTTGCCATCAACTTCTTGGATTCGGTTGTACGTTTGCCCGAGGAAGTGTACGTTGACGCATATCAGTTGCAAGACGTATAATAGAAAACTTGAGTTCAGCCTCATCATTTGACTAGCTTGGGACAGGTGCATATGTTTTCACGAAGAGAACAGATTTACCTGCATGTACATATAAATGTTGCAATCTCCTTCTCAAGGATATTGTTACCTACAACTACAACTTACAGGTCGTTGACCAGTTTCTTACTGCATTATTGTTGTTCTGTGAATGTCTTTCAGAATGATAAGAAAATGCGAGTCATTCAAAGCCTTGTTGTACATGATGCGATTGGAAAGCCCAAAATACTTTTAGATCAACTAAGGGAAGGGCTTCAGACTCTGGGATTAGGGTCCAGAATGCAAGTATATCCTGAGTTTTTCAAAGAGCTATTTGTGGCAGGAGAGAAGGAAATGAAGGGTTCAGACATCAAGGTAATATTGATGTTTCTATCAGAGATGAGTGATGCTGAAAAAACCATCATGGAGCACATGACTGAGTTCATAGTTGGTGCAAAACCAGATATTCTAAAGGCATTCCTCACCTTTACTACTGGGGCACCCTGCTTACCAGAGTTTGGTTTAGGAAGGATCAGGATCGAATTTGAGGATGCTGCTTCAACTTTTTTCCCTCTACTTGCACAAAGAATGTAACCTTGCCAAGAAATTTCACTGACAAGGACACCTTCTTGGCTGCACTTCAAGCAGTTTGTGATAATAGTGGGAGGACATTCACAAGTATTTAACATCCATTTAAGGCATGTTGGATCATTAGTTTAAATTTAATGTCTGCATTTTTTAATACCCACTGAGAGAAATATGATGTAATAAGTCCAACAGAGGTCCAAACATTTAACTTATGAGAAAAAAGGGGAGAGGTACATGGGCAGCTGGTTGTTCCATTATTACATAACAATCTTGAGAATCTGAAACCTATCCTGATGCGGTACGAAAACCCCCCCCCAAAAAATCACTTGCAAATATGCTAGAGCTGGAAGATGATTTTGTGACTTATAAATTTCAAAAACCTGTTACGGGACAGATTTTAGTTAACAGGCACACCGCAGGATTTGGTAGTTAACGGCTTTACTCTTGAGTAACTGGCTTCGTCGAGAGTGATAGCACAACTGCGACTGGTCTCACTAGAGTGTGTCTAAGCTTACAGAACATGGTCTATTTATGCTAAGCAATTAAGTTAATTGGCTTTTACAAAGGTAAATAGTATTCATATGCAGAAAGTAGGTGTTTCCAGGTGATCAAAGTCGGAAAATCAAAAGAAAATGGAGATAAGTAGGATTTCTTTGTTCGAGCAAAATTTTGTAAACTGGAAATATCTTTAAGGTTGTATTATGGTACTAGCATTTAAATCGTTAGTCTGAAAGCAATCAAGTTTTACCAGGATTCTGTCGAAACAGATTTTAACTTAAAGTTAAAAAGGTAAGTAAAATTTAGCTGTAAATGGTTGAGCCATAGTTAGTTAACTATGGTTCAGCTAAGAACAAAGAACACAAAAGGTGTTAGGACGCGTGGCTAAGCTAGATTTTAATGAGGCAAGCAGAACCGATTAGTATGCGAGTTCTGCTGCGAAGGTGTGAGCGGTAGTGCGCCCTGAATAACCAAGGTTCGTTTTGGAAATTACTTATTTTTGTAATTGACAGCGCAAAACACCTTTGAAAGAGCACGAGTCTCTCAGCACGCTGAGAACGCCAAAGGAACCGTTTACTTAATTTAGACAAGGCTACATCGTTACGTATATGTAATCGCATGGGGCCGAGGGCAATTAAGGATTAATTTCACGAGTATTTTCAAAGTTTTCACAAAATTGCCCCAGTCGCGCGAAGCGACGAGGGCAATTTGGAAAACTTTGAAAATACAAGTGAAATTAATCCTTAATTGCCCGAGAGCACTTGCGATTACTTGTTT
>JAEMPF020014505.1:53591-83378 GCA_022496165.2 Catalaphyllia jardinei
ACCAGTCCCAGCCTTGACGGAGCCCCCCCTGGGTTTAGAGTAGCCAGTCAAGCCTTCGCTCGAATCCAGGCCAAAACCTAACGGGCATGTTCTTGCGAATACGGTCAGTATATATGTGTACTAAAACATAATTGTCCTATATTCAAATGTAAAGTATAATATTCGTTTTTTAAAACTTGTCATTAACTCAATTTTTCAAATCTAAAAACCAAATCTGAAAAATAAATTTTATGTAACATATAATTATAATGAAATTAATCAAACGGATCTTCAAAAACAACCGCAAATGTGAGATCTGCTATAAAAAATGCGGTCTAATCTCTTTTAAATGTGAGTGTGGTGGTAGGTTTTGTAATTATCACAAGCATCCATTCATGCATTTATTCATGCATTTTTCAAATCATTATGAATGTGATATGTTGAAAATTTATCTACCAAAAGTTGTTGAAAATATTTGAAGATAAAATGTATTTTAATATATAGATGAATTGCAACATTTACATTCATAATGATTTGAAAAATGATGGTGAACCAATATGTCCTTTTTGTGATAAACAATTAGTAGACTTTAATAAAGTGGTTGAGCAATGTTGAAGATAACAGGATGTGGAAACTGTAAATGGTATGAATATCTGTATGAATTGTGGTTTAGTTCATGGTTATGATTTTGTCACAGAGAACTTCAACTTCTATGATAAAATGCATATGATACGAAGAAAATCGGTATATCATAGGAAATACCATATTGAGAATGTGATAAATAGTATATCTTATGAGACTGATGTCCAATTGACTTACCAACAAAAAGAGAAGATCCATAAATAATTTATTGAGATTGGTAGTGTTCTACATGAGGTTGATAATGGACGCAAACGGATTATCAGTATTAAATTTATTATAAAGCAATTATTCAAGATGATCTGGCTTCCTCACAGTGATATCAAAGTGACGAAATCAAAGAGAAAATTGAAAGATTATAAACAATATTGGGAAAAGGTTATATCATTGAAAGGTGATAGAATCCAGTTGATAATTAACAAGTGAATTTTTCATCGTATTTACTGAGATACTTATCAACAATGGGACTGTTGTCTGTCACATAATCATCAATGTTCTTCATCGTATTATGAATATGAGATGAATTGTAATTTCCACTTCTCACCATATCCTTTATCTCATTCAGAAGATGTTAATAGCTTTGGTAAGCATAAGTACAATTTTGGATCTTGAGATCAAGGTTTTTATGTGACATCCAACCCTAAATCAAAAGTGACACCGCACTGACAGCAATCAAACCAATACCACCAGTTGAAATGCTTGAAGCAATACCTCCGGATGCGAAGATGGTGGACAATGAGTTGCCAAGTAATTTGTATTTTTTGAAACGTTTCAATGCTTGTTTGTAGGCCCAACACTTTTTGTGATATGCGTGGTAGTAAGATTTTAATTCTTCAACCTGTTCTTCTGTTAGTTCATCTGAAATGTGATTCCAGTTGAATAGGTTTTTCCTTGGTCCTTTATTGTGAATTGTACCGTTCAAAGTGTGAATACTTCTTCGTGACTCTTTCATATATATATTAATTATTTATATTATTCGAGGACCCAGATACTTTATATAATTGGGGACTTTTAGTATTCCAGATTGGTTTGATAATATTTAATTTTATTTCAACATAATCTGCCAGATTTTTATTAATGACAATTTCAAAGATGGCATTAATGGTAAATGGTAAAAAAGAATCTTTATAAACCAGATTATTATTGAAAAGAATAACATTATTAGTATCATCATGAATTCGAAAATGTCCTCCATATTTAACATTATCAGTATAAATGATATGATACCAACCATCAAGTTTTATCCTTAATTTTGTATTAATGTTTGGAAATAATTCAAACGGAAATGATATTGATGGTTTCCATATGTGAGTTTGTGGAAATTTGACGGTAATTTCATTGTTGTGTTTTAACTGATCAACATACGTGAAATACTTATTTATATTGATTTTTGTATCCAATAAATCCAATTGTGCTTTATTGATAGCATCACCTTTTGAAGTACCATCAGCGACTCCAGTTATTTTATTATCATTCATATCGATTGATGCTTCATATTTAACGGAATCATTATCAAAATGGTAAAACCGATCCCATAAATGCACAGAGACATTATTGACATAACCTTTGACACCGTAAACAACAACATAAATAGTAGTTTGGGGATCAGTTTTACTTTCCAATTTAATGTCAATATCAAGATCATCAAAACTGGGATTGTAAATGTTTTTAGAAAAATGGATGATGGTTCGTGTATTCGTTCCATCTATTTTGGAATTGATCTTTCCCACAGAGAGAGTTCCACTTGACGCATTTATTTCATCAATGGTGATACCAACTTCTACATACATTTCATAAACCATTGTATAAGAGCCAGCAGGTTAAAATATCAAATCAATTGATAGTCTGGTGCTATAATAACCAATACTGGAATCATAATCAATCTTGAATTCATAAGTCTTTTTGTTTATCAAATGAAAATTTTTATTCTGGACTCCAATTTTATGAATATCACTATCACCTTCTTTGAAATCATCATTATCCATCACTCTTTTGAAGACATTTTATCAATTGACTCTATGAAATTTATTTCAGACGCTTCTTATTTTCTTATCAATTATACCATCCGTAATTGTATTATTATCAATAATTGCATTAGCGACAAAATTTTACATTAGCAGCATATGTGGCTTGGTGATCTTCTGGTTCTTTGAGATTAATGATACTGTTATTTGCCATATCTAAATCACCTTCCATAGCCTCACTACCATCTTTTGGAAGTAAATCTGCTTCAGTTTCAGCTAGAGTACGGATGACATAATCTCATGGTACTTTTTAACAATTCAAAATTACCTGCTTTATGCTTTATTTGGTTATAGTTAGGACTAGGGCCGTCATCTTCAACAATGGTCTTTAGATTATCAATATCATTATTACCCATATTTAGAGCTCCAGTCATAGCTTTACTTCCATCTAATTTCAAGACATCAGTATCTGGTTTGGGTAATGTACTAATTTCAGCGTCTACATAAGCTTTACTGACCAGACTGTTATTATCAAAAAGTCCATCATAGTAAGGTTCACAGTTTTTTATTATATTCTGTTTGAGATCAAAATATTCTTTACCATATATATCTTTTAATTTGATAAAATTCATATTCAGATATCCTTTATTAACAACGCTTCTTATGTCTTTGACACGATATTCTATAGGATCATCATACTTATAATCATCTAAATTTTCCACAGAGGGAATATAATTTCTGTCCATATCTAAATCACCATCCATTTTTCTACTACCATCTCTCGGAAGTAATGGTGTAGTATCTGTGGATTTTTGATATTTCTCTATCGACGTAAGATTTACTGGCTTTATCAGCAATAGCAATGTCTTGTCGAGAGTTTTCAATGTCGACATAATTCTTATTAGCAGCATTAGCGTATGCTACAGGATCACCTAAACCATCATTAAGATTGCCATTGAAATTTAGATTCTCAAAATAGAGTATGATTATCAACAACGTCACGGACATTAAAAATAGTATGGTCGAAACTTGTCGACTGTTTACCCTTTATCACTCTTGAATAAAATAGAAATTTTATATTTTTATTGTAATGAGAACCATAATATCTAATTTGGAATTTTATCCCATCATCTACTCCAGCTCTTCCATCAGTAGTGAATTGAATAATTGATTTAGTATATTGATTAGATATTTTGTCACTATCGAATGTATTAATCGTATAATGACTATCACCATGGACATTAAAAATTATTGTATCATCAACACGAAAACCACCAGCATCACCAATAACAAATATTTCAAAAATAGAAGTGTAACTACCACTCTCCAATTGATTACCTTTCATTTTTATACTAGACCATGCTTCCCCACTAAAACCAGTATCATCACCTTCTTTCTCAATTATATAAGCATCATTAAACGCTTTATGATTCTGAAAGAAATGGTCTGGTGATGTATTTGGTGGTGACCCAACAGTTAATTGACTCTTATCACCAAAGTCTTTATAAAATCGAAAACTCAGTTGTAAATAATAATTATTTTGACTGACTTGAGTATGTTCCTTTAATACTTTTAAATTAACTGCATCATTATCGTCAATTGAGTCAGCTACATAAATCAATCGTTTTCCATCAATATCATAATTACCATCATCTGTTAACTTGAATCCAACACCTGGTAACCCAGGTAGTCCACGTTGACCAATGGTTGATGATGACGAAGGTAAAAGTCCGTTTGAATAACTCATTTATATTAATAAATTATATTTTCTCATTGAAATGTTTGGTGGTGAATTTTCGTGGCTTATCGATATATACAAAGGAATATGGTTCTTCGGTTGTTTTTTCATATGATTCTTTTGAAATACTGTTTTCACGGCAAATTAAACTCTTCTCATTAGCACTTGGAAACTCATAAATGGAGAAGTGAGAACAATTCAGTCTGAGGTCTTTTGGTGTCTTATAGTAGCTTTGACTCAGATAAATCACACTACAATTTTTATGCCGTCCTCGTATAAAATAGTCGATTAATGGTTTTTATCACATACATAATCATCAAAAATGAGGATTTTTTGTGAGTTAGAGTCAAGATCTTGAACTGGAATAATTTCATCATTTCTTGCTTCAATAACATCATAACCAACCTCATCGCTTATCGGCTGAAAGACATCCATGAGATTCTGATACTTGGACTGTTCTAAATTTTTGGAATACAGATAAACTTTATCAAAATATAGCAGATTGTAGATCATATGCATTAATGTGTTTGTTTTCCCTGAACCACTTGGACCGCAAATCAGCATCCGAGAACATTGATGAGGCATGAAATCGTGTAGTTGTCTAAAGTTTGAGACCACATCGTCTTCAACATCATAATTCGGTATTCTCATTATATTATATCGGTATATTAATTCAGTATAACAAGGTGTTCAACATGGTGTTCAACATAGTGTTCAACATGATGTTCAACATGGTGTTCAACGTTGTTTTTTATATATGATTTGTCATTTTTATGTAACGTAATAATATAACAATAAATGAGTTTGCTTAAATGGAAAGAACTCGCAAAGAGTAAAACTAAATTAGGGAATAAAATTAATTATGTCCATGATGTAATCACACAACATAAAATCGGTCAGCAGACAAGCCAAGAGTCATTTGCGAAGGTATTCCATCCAGTGACTAGCAAATTGGATGATGTTTTTGACAGTGATTTGAATTCAAGGATGCATCAAAGGAGAAAAAAACCACTGAGGAAAATGGAAGTTCCGGATTGCGGCATTGATATCGAGGATGAACAACCTGTACCACCACAACAAGAAAAACAAATAGTACCAAAACCACCAACATATAAAGAAGCGTTGGAGGATATTTTTGAAGGGAAGAAGGAGATATATGTCGATCCCCAATATTTTCCGGAGCAGCCACCCGAACTGGAGCAGCTACCCGAACCGGAGCAGCCACCTGAATACGATGATGATGAAGAAGTTGATTATGTAATGGCTGATGAAGATATGAATAGAGAAATGTTAAATGATTTAGATCTACCGAACTATGAGAGTGTTGATAAGGTTCTTAATCAGCTGGAAATGACACCCCAAAAAAGCAAACTATATCTTAATAAAATAATAAAGAAGGCGTCATTTAAGAAGCAACAACTTAGAGGTTATAAGGCAGATGTTACAAAAAAATACAAGGGGAATATATCGGAAGCTGAGATGCAGATATTAAATAAAAGGTTAGAAAATGCTAGAGCTGTATTGAATGAATACATTACTCATCATAAGAATAAACTAACAACAATAAAAGGTTCTGGGATCTAAGGCCGAGGAAGAAGACAGAGAGGTGGAAATGTCATATTTTTCAATGGTGCAAAGCAGCTTCACAAGAAATTAGAATTGATTATTGGTGAGGTTATTGCAGGCAATACATCAATTAAGATGAGAAATACAGGAGTTAGTATATTGGACACATTATTGAGAATGTCAACAATAAATAGACCGCAGTATAATAAATTGTATAATAAGTATTTCAAAGTATAATTGTGTAAAGTTATTATATAATATGGATCGTGAGATTTTTTTATCATCATACAGTGTCAAAGATCAAGGAAACAACACTCCTCAGAATTTTTTAACCAAATTCAACAGGCCCATAATATTGGATAGCAATTCCCAATATGTAGTTGGCTTGAACCGAATCATTAACATGTCATTCACATGGTTTAATGTAAATTTCTCATACAACAATCAATTGATAAAGTACAGCTCTGATAACGGTTCAACACTTCACAACATCACTTTCCCACCAGGAGTCTGGAACTATACAGACTTTGATACATACATCAAGGACATAACGAAGATTGTCAAAGATGGTGCTAATAATAATGAGTATCCTATTACTCTTGAATTGGATAATACAACATTCAGGGTCACAGTCACATTAGCCAAGAATTATCAACTTGATTTAACTGCAAGCAATTTCAATGACCTAATTGGGTTTAATAAAGAAATATTGAAAAATGACATACTTAATATTCACTGACATACTTAATATTCATTGCGACCTAATCAAAGATTCACTTGTAGACGGTCAAGATACAGACATCATTTATTCCTTCTCAACCAGTGTGCTTCGACCGAGTTACTCCTTTACCATCTAACCGAGAAGAGTTACATTTAATCCCGTCAACAAGAATAGTATAAACAGTATGAGGATACACATTGCGGATGGAAAAAGGAGATTGATTAACCTGAATGGAGCGGATACGTCTTTTTCATTAATCCTGAAAAATAATATAACATAATAATATAATGAAACCATTTGAATTCACTAGGGTTTATCATCCAAAGCTTGGTATTTTTGTGGATAAACATGTAGGATCGGGGATTATCGTTGATAATATTTTCAAACCAATGAAGAGTGCTGCTACATCTATCGTAAAAAAGTTCGCCAAGAAATCAGGTGAGAAGGCATTAAAATCAGGTGTTTCACATTTAAGTGAAATGGCAAATAATAAGAAATCTGAGAAGTCAGGAGACCTCATAATGAAAAAGCTTAGGAATATGAGAATTGGCGACGAGAGACAGAAAGAAGAAAGTACAGATATGATAATAGATAGATTGAAATCAGGATCAGGTTTGAAACTATGTAATATTTAAGAAATAGAAAACATGTACCGTGTTTGTATCGAGTTATACAAACACGAGTGCAAGTTTGGGAGAACGAGAAATGCTGTGGGAACACGAGCCGCAGGCGAGTGTTTCCACAGCTTTTTCGAGTTCTCCCAAACTTTCACGAGTGTTTGTATAACTCGATACAAACACGGAGTACATGTTTTATATTTCTTTTAGAAAACACCACGACGAGAAAAAGGAAAACAACTTGTAAACTTTGATTATCAAAATGTGAATTCTCTTTGCTCGCGCCATCACTACGTCAACAGCGCGCGCTAGTTCTGTGTCTCCATCGAGTTATACAAACAGGCTTTTTAACCAATCAGCGCGCGTGCTTCCTTAGTACTGTTTTCTAAAATAATATAATGGCTTTCAGAACAAGTGAATACTTACAAAGATATGAGTTGGTTCGATATCAACTGAATGATGGTATTGTGATCCCACAGGACAATCAACACCAAACAAAAAATGGGTATAAGTTCACGATCAATGACAAGTCTGCGTTCTGTGATTGGTACAATGCTTATTTTGAGGTGCAGTTTCAGTTACAGGCATTGGCTGATGGTACAGGTATTCCAAATTCAACCCGGTCAACAGTTATTAATGGAGCTCATTCATTAATTAACCATTTGACGATAAAGAGTGCTGGTAAGATTGTATATGAAACTGATAATCTTCATAAAGTAACTTTTGTCAAGAACCTCTTGGAATACTGTGACGATTTCAGTCGCTCGGTAGCTGAAGATAGTTTTTGGTATCTGGATGTAGCAAATTTGGCTGATATGACTGCTGCTGGAAATACAGGATTTGAGGCTAGAAGGGAGTTGACGAAAAGAATTGGTGACGGTGGTGACGCTGAAAATGCCGCCAAAGATGCCAATGTAGTTATACCTCTTAATCGATACGGTTTCTTTGAAGAGTTAAATGATAAAATGTTGGTCCCAATGCAACTTCAGTTCGATATACAGTTGCAGTATGACACAGAATTAATATATAAGGCAGCTGCAGCAGCTGCTGGTCGAGTGGTTGTCAATAGATTCTTACTTTGGGTCCCAAGACTAGTACCAAAGCACAATTTATACGATAAGTTTATCGAATCCTTTTTGTCGAAGAAATCTTGGACGTATAAAAGAGAATTGTATACGGCTTCCAATCCAATGCAGAGCAGTGGATTCTTCCAGATCTCACCTAGTATTGACAATGTTACTACCGTCTTTGTTTACCTCCACCGAAATAAAACAAACAATGAAAATACAAATCCTTACCACTTCGATACTTTTTAACTGAATGCGAATAATAATAATATCAGTCTCACATCATGTAGATTGGAATATGGAAATGGAGTATTCTATCCGGAAACTGAATACGACTCAGAATCAAAGGTAAGGATCTTCAACGATGTGATGTCATATGGAATGAGAAAGAATAATTACAATAACGGTACCTAACTCAACATGTCTAATTACAACTCTCTTTATTCTCTCATATATTTTGATTTGTCCTATCAGACAGATAAAGTAACTAGAGACCCAAAGCAGTTGATATTCAGGTATAAACTGAGCGCAAATAGTGCTGCAAATTTCAGTGTCCATGCTACTGTCCTATATGATGAGACTCGTCATCGACAAGATAGGAAATGAATTAGTAATAGTATAAAATATTCCTTATTTCACATATGTTTTATAATAAAGAAATTATATAACATGTATTATATACGAAAAAATGACTCAGCTTTTTGAAATAAAGGTAAAACTATCAGAAAATCAGAAGAAGAATCTCAGTGACGCTTACCATAAAAAGGAAACGATTGTAATAAGGCTCACGAATAACTCTCTTCATGGGAGTGACACTCTGTACGTTCCAGCAATGGTGAAGAAGAGATTGGAGAAGAATCGGAAATTGAATAAAGGTATGGATATTAAGCTTGCTAAGACCAATATCAGAAAGCAACTTGGTGGTAGTTTGTTGACTTCAGCTCTGGCTCTTGCACGTGCATTTGGACCAACCATTGCGAAAACCATGGGATTGGCAGCTTTAGCAGGGGCCTCCAGTGCAGGAGCACAACAAATTGTCAAAAAGATAGCTGGAAAAGGGGTGCAGACAGGAGGTTTCCTTATTCCACAGAATAAGATTGACAAACTCATCGCAAACAAGCATCTTCTAACCCCAAAACAAAAGAAAGATATATTTGATGCCCTTCAATCAGGTTCAGGTGTCCGTATAAAACCGACAAAAAACAAACAGGTGGTTTCCTTGGCACTTTACTCGCCAGTATTGGGATGGTGTTGAAAGCTTTGACTGGAAGGGGTGCCCCCAAGATTGGATCACCTACCCAACCTCCTCGAAGGGGAAGAGGAGCTCCGAGAATAGGTGTATACCCCCATAGTCCGCCACCTTTTTGGGGAACATGGAAACAGGTTGGTAGAGGAAAAAAAACAAACAAAAAAAAAGGAAAGGGGCTACTGTTAGGACCAAACAGCCCATTCAATCAAATTCCACCTCTGGGGGCAATACTGTGAAACCGAAATTCCACGAAGATATCCCGATGAACAATCATGATTTGATGAAATGGTGTAGATATCTCAACATCCCAATCAATGATGTTTTATCAAGGGATAAAAGAGTTCCACATGATCATAACCAAGCATTATTTATTTACAATCTTGAACCGTCATATATGAGTGGAAGCCATTGGGTAGCAACTTTTGCAAAAGACAACATCAATTATTTTGATAGTTTTGGTATGCCTCCTTTTCAAGAAATGGTAAATCATGCGAAAATAAAGAATGTAACTCTGCTTCACCAAAATAATCAGATTCAAAATATGAGTACAACAACATGTGGCTACTTTTGTTTATACTTTTTGAACGAAATGAATAAAGGAAATTCATATTATGATTTATTAAAAGTATTCAATATGGATGATACAATGAAAAATGAAAGATTCATCAAATATTATTTCAAAAATATCTAATTTATATATAATGGTAAAATCATATTGTGTAAAACAGAAGAAACAAACTGAATGTGTTCCAGGGAGCGCACGATATGTCAAAGCTAAAAATGGTCGAACCGTGATGAAATGTACTTGTGCTGAATGTGGTATAACAAAGACCAAATTCGTAAAAAACACATCATCCGGTTCAGGTGTTAAATCACTAAACGAAAAAAAATCAATGTTGAAAAACGCGTATTGTGGAGTCAAAAAAGTTCCAAAAAACATGCATCAAGGTAGTGTAGCAGAATGCTTGGACAAAGGTGGAATAAGATATTACGGTTTGAACAAAATCCCAAAAGAAATCATAAAAGCAGAAGAAGAAACAAAAAAAAAGTTGCTAGAGAGAGCCTTGGTTGCTGAATACAAGAGACAATACAAGGCTTAAAAAGATGCTGGAGGCAGCAGATCATACAACTCATGGATTAAATGGAAAGGTTATGGTGGAGGGTTAGATATCCATAATGCCATTCTCAAGGTTGCACGCAAAAAGGGTTTTGTGATGCCTGGACATAAGTATACAGGACCTGGAAACCCTCTTGAAGAGCAACTGAGGTATGATCCCAATACTGGTCAGATACTTGAGATATATCAACAACCAACAGTTAGAACAGATGCAGTTAGTATGCAGCATGATGTTGATTACTCAGTTTGTGGTAATAAACCAAAAGGTGATCAAGTGAAGTGCAAAAATGAAGCCGATCGTAAGATGGTCAAAGCTCTCGATGCAATTCCTTGGAAAGATCGACAATGGGGTCATACTGTGGCTAGGAACGCCATAGCAGCTAAGTCCAAATTAGGTATGGGCGTTAAGAAGCCAAAAAACGGGAAAAACCGTCGAGTGAGGAAAACTGGCAAGAAAAATTAGCAGATGAGTTACATACACCCATAAAACGCAACTTCACTCGGCGGCGCGTAATCACAAATCATATCGATGAAATATGCAACAGTTTAGTAAATGGAACAAGGGTTACCGATATCTTCTAATGGTTATTGATGTATTCAGCAAATATGGTTGGATCGTTCTATTAAAAGATAAGAAAGGCGAATCTGTCACTGAAGCATTCAAAAAAATATCCAAGGAAGGCAGAAAACCACAATATCTATGGGTTGACAAGGGAAAAGAGTTCTATAACAAACATGTGAAAGACCTATTAGAGAAAAATGGGATACATATGTACTCAACTGAGAATGAAGAGAAGTCATCAGTAGTTGAAAGATGGAATAGGACAATTAAATCCAAAATGTGCAAACAGTTCGCAGGTCAAGGTAATACAATGTATCTAGACATGTTACCTAAACTAGTAAAACAGTACAACAACACAAAACATTCAAGCATAAAGATGACACCCATTGAAGCATCTAATAAGAAGAATGAAGGAACTGTTTACTTTAATCTATATGGTGATATGGAAACATCAAAACAGAAACCAAAATTTAAAATAGGTGATAAGGTCCGAATATCTAAGTATAAACGGAATGTGTTCGACAAAGGTTATACACCAAACTGGACAGAAGAAGTGTTCACAGTTGATAAGATCCAATACACTAATCCAATAACATACAAAGTAAAAGATCTTAGAGGTGAAGATATTCAAGGGAGTTTCTATGAACCTGAATTATTAAAAGCCAAACAGGACGTATTCCGCATTGATAAAGTCATTCGCAGAGATTATAAGAAGAAACAAGCTTTAGTGAAGTGGAAGGGATATAGGGATGATTTCAACAGTTGGATTCTAATTAAAGATTTAAGAAATATATGAAAGTGTTATAAAGGTTTGTTGATTAATATAAATTGTAAAATTATACAATTTATATTGTATAACAATCACAGTAAAACTGTTATCCGCTATTCATGGTAGCCAAAAATATTATTACTTCTGGCTATTTACACTTTTTACTGTGGTAATACTTTTGGCTTTTTTTGAAAGTTTCATCACAGTTTGGACATCGGTATTCCTTGTTTTGCCATTTTTTCACAGCTTCCATTTGGTGTTTGTTTTTTTCCTTATCTGAGACTCTTTTTGGTCTAATATTTGCTGATTCTTTGTAGTTATCAGGTAAGTCATCTTGTTTGA
Organism: Catalaphyllia jardinei; assembly: GCA_022496165.2. Taxonomy (NCBI): domain Eukaryota; kingdom Metazoa; phylum Cnidaria; class Anthozoa; order Scleractinia; family Caryophylliidae; genus Catalaphyllia; species Catalaphyllia jardinei. Next base: position 65,922 of record JAEMPF020014505.1, read on the forward strand.
TATATTCGAATGTATAAGAATGACCATCCTTCTTTGACACACCTGATTTACAATGATTGAGATCCTCACATACCATTTTAACGATACCGACATTTATACCAATGTGTTGTTGAACCGCATACATGCTGTTATAATATGTCACTTCATTTGTGGTTTTGTTGATGGCTTTCACACACTTTCTATTTTCATGATTTTTAGCAGAGAATGTGTAATCTCGATCCCTTGCTGACTTCTTACAATTTTGTTGATGGGTAACAAGCTGTAAATTACATAAGCGATTATCTTCCTTGTTATTATTGATGTGGTCGATCACTTTTCCTTCTGGTATTACATTGTTAAAACATTCCCAAACAACAAATCGATGGACTTGACAACCCTTAACCCCAGATTGGCCATGTTTTCTCACACAAACATGCATATAACCTCTGTCATTTTTGTTACCCTTGTGAGGCACTTTTTTAATAATATTAATAATGTTTCCATCATCATCTGCAGCATATAAGTCATAAATCGGATGAACAGAATAAACGCGCTTGTTAATTGTAATTTTCATCATTATAATATAGTATAGAAAATATATCTTTATATCAAAATATTTTCCAAAAGATACTTAAACGTTTGGCACTATATAAAATTATTATGGAAAAAATTATCTCAGCCAATAGTATGAACAAGCGCGATCTCTCAAAACTCACCAAATCCAATCTCATCAAATTGTTGTTAAAGCAAAATCTGGAAATAACAAAGTTAAGAAATATGAAACAGTCAACCAAAAAATACACAATAATTCTTCCACCACCAGAGTTCAGGAATGATCACAAACCAATTCCAGCTCCCAGGAAAAATGTAAAGCAGATGGTGCAGGATTATGAACACAACATAATTCCTCCACCATTGGAATTTAGGGATGATCACAAACCACTCCCATTACCAAGGAAGAATGTAAAGCAGATGGTACAGGATTATGAAGACAATATAATTCAGCCACCATCAGAGTTCAGAGATGATTACAAACCAGTCCCATTACCGAGGACTAAAAAACCAGTTCCATCACCAAGGACCAAAATAGAGCAAGTTGTCAAAGCTCTGAAAGGCTACACAAAGTCTTTTGAAATCAGCATCAATAACAACAAAGACCCGCTTGAACAACTACAAAACACAAGAAAAGCCATCGAATATCATGTCACAAACATTCTAACATCTGTGAAAGGTCTCTCAAAACACTCAAGGTGACATTCAAAAAATTAGCAAATGACAAAATAGTGTACAAAACCGCATACTTCAATAGCAAACCTCAAACCATCATCAACAACAAAGAAACCCCAGAAGCATTGCAATTATCAAAACAGCAAATCTTAAACATGATAGCTCAATGGGTATCTGAAGGTTCCGTTGGAATATTGAATCTGTTGACAATCATTATCTTAATATTGTACAATATCAACCAATGAAAGGCTCATCATATATTGCACTTCCCTCAGAACTCAGAAACAGTGCGAAGGGATTGATCAATATGAAAAATGAAGACAATGAATGCTTCAGATGGTGCCACATCAGACATTTGAATAATCAAGATAAATATCCGCAGAGGATCAAAAAATCTGATAAACAATATATACAAAATCTTGACTATACTGGGATTAAATTCCCTGTAACAACCAAGCAGTACAATCAAATTGAAACGCGAAATCAAATCAATATCAATGTTTTCGGTTATGAAAACAAACAACCATACCCAATATATATATCAAAAGAAAAATTTCAAGATCATATGGAGCTGCTATTAATAACAAAAAATGAAAATAAACATTATGTGCTCATCAAAGATTTTAATACGTTTATGTTCAACCAAACAAAACATAAGGAAAGGAAGCACTTCTGTATGCATTGTCTTCAATGTTTCAGCTCTGAAAGAGTCCTAAACAATCATAAAGATAATTGTATTCAAGTAAATGGAACACAAGCAGTAAAAATGCCTGACAAGGATAACAACACATTAAAATTCAACAACTTTCATAAACAACAGCCGGATCACATTTGGTATCTGGGCAACCGAGCTCGATGCATGTTCACCGTACTCGAGAAGCAATTCGAGTACCTTTTCAAATCGGACTCGCATCACCGAGCTCGAACTGCGTAAATTTCATCGAGCTCGATAACATCGTCGTGCTCAATTACCGAGCTTTTTTTTTTTCGAGCTCGGTATTGGGTATTGCTTTCATCGTGCTCGATTTGGGGATTTCTCCGTCGAGCTCGGTCTTGGTACCGAGCTCGGTTTGCTATTGAGCACACGCGGAGCTTCCCGTATGTACTTTGTACCGAACTCGGTTTGTTCTCGAGCTCGGTTTGCTGCTAACGATTAATTTGTATCGAGCTCGGCTTGTCTTAGTCAATCTGGAGGAGAGGGGTCTGGTATCTTGACTTGGGAGGAAGCATGGGCCGAGCGAGCGTACCAAAGAAAAAAGACGCTACTTCGGTACGGTCCTTCGGTACTTTTTGAGTGGAAACTGAAGGAGATTTATAAGAGTAAGTGTTATCAAAGAAGAGATTACCAAGTACTAGCTCATGCTCCGAATTTACAAGAAGGTGAGCATTGTGCCAGTTTGTTTATGGTTTTAACGAAGTATTATGGCAGTATTTTTTCCTTTAGTACATTTAAATTTTTTCAGTCTGTGCAGTTTTTCATCTCACTTCTCGTCAGCAATTTAAATTTTAAAGCTTAGAAAGCTAAGATAGCTCTCTTTGTTAAAAATCACCGTTATATGCACTTCAAAACTCTCTGTTGCATAAGGAATACAATAGTAATTCGTTTCAGGTGTTTTCCTGCGTTTATTGATGACTTTGCATTGAGCCATTGTCTTCTTCCCATCCAGAGGGGGGTGAATAGGTTATCGGATCCTTAAAAAGCGCACGCATTGTGGATTTGTGCGGTAAATCGAGCGGATTCGCGGATTTTGAAAACACAGTGGAGCGTGGATCAGCTATAATTATTGACGCCGATTCCAGATTGCGCCTGTCTTATGTTGGAATCTTGGGTCCTAAACAAAACTTGGATCGTAGATCTTTCTTTCAGCGTTGGTCGTAATGTTAATGTGTTCATCCAAGTTATTTCTTTTTTCTAAAGAAGCTCATTTAAATTCAGGTGTGACTCTGTTATTGGAATTGTATTGTGTTATAGTCATCGAGCATGTTGCCTTCTTTACTATTTGGCCGAAATTAACAGTAGCATTCACATGTACCAGTTTACCTTTAAATCTTTACACTTCTGTTTTCGGGTGTGGTTGTGGTTTCGGATTTGAACAAAAATTTTTCCAGATCGATGGATTTGGCGAAAAAAAGGCACAGATCGGCGGATTTGCATACCCCTATTCACCCCCCTCCATCCACCTCCCCCCCCTGCCCCTCCATAGAAGCTAACGACGAGTGTACAAAAAATAGTAACACAGGAACAAGTTAAGTTTAAATTTGTTGATAGGTTTCATTCGTAATCATTTTACATTTTTCTAGTTAAAATATGTAGTGATAACATTTTAAAATAGATTATTGACAATGAGAAATTGTTATACATTTCAACCGCTATTAAGAGGCCACCCATTTAACAGCAAACCATATTAGTTTGCCAGTAATCAATGTCTATATCAGGGCTTTCCTATTGTTTATACCTTTATTAATCAACCAACCACGTTTAAACAGCCACTATTCATTTCCCTGAGCGTGTCCATTGATAGTGGTTGGATTGTATTTAACCCTTTAGTGCCCAAGGGGACTCCCTTTGTGGAGTAAAATTGTCTGGTGTTAGACAGAGTAAAATCTAGAGTGAAATTTAGACTCATGATGTCCAAAGAATGTTAATCAATGTGATTTTAAAATAAAGATACTTTCCTATCTCCAAACAGTGATATAACTAAACAAACATTACTTTTTTATGCTGTAAATTTAACATTTTAACAATTTGAAAATGCGAAATGGTATACAACCCATTAATTGTTGCTCGAATAACAATAACTCATAGCCCCCATAGTGCCTTGGCAACCCATTCCCCTACTGAATTGCATGATCCATGCTCAGACATGAAACACACACTTTCGAAAATGTGGAATTTGTGTTAAGGTAATCAATGTGTCTTCCAACACTCCTGATTAAAATGTAGGCTACTAAGTCCTGTCACCATTCATGTAAGTTATGTCTGAACCCTGGGTTTCTCAAAATTATAATATTAATAGAGCACAACGTGTGACATGTCTCTACAATTAACTACATTTCATTCATAGGTAGTATTTTACTTTAATGTCTCTGTTGAAAATATCTGTAAAAATGAATAATTAAATTATTACAAATAAACATTTCAAATGAAGTCTAGAACATTTATCATTTGAGTGTTGAAAATCTAAATCCAAAGTATTGGTCAGGCATCATGAATGAGGCAGACAATATCACAATTTTGAGTCAAATATATATTAACATGTTGGTAATTTAAGGAAAAGGCTTAGAAAGAGTGCTGTTAGTTCATCATCTTGATTGGTCAGAATTTTTTTTAGGCCAATTTATCCTGTTGTCATAATGCTGTGTAAAATATATGTACCTCCCCCAAGGAAAAGAATTTTTTCTATGACCCCTCCCCCCACTTCTCCAGAAATTCCAATTAAGCTTCATACATTTCTTTAAATTTTTTGGCCTTACAGACCCCCCCCCCAACCAGGAAATTCCACTCCCTGCTGTGGAGGAGTATGGATATTTTCTGGAACTTCAGATTGCTTTTCACACTCAAGTGACAACTGTTTTATCGATTCAAATTTTAAAACCTTACATAATAAATAATAAATTTAATGTGGAGCCTGCCTGTTGCATCCACCCATCTGTTCAAATCTTTGAACTCTCTTCCCTGCATTTCTCCTTCGCTGAGTGTAGCCTGCTGCAGGGAAAACACCTTCTGTTTCTCTTGGCCTGGCATCATCACCATCCTATGCAGGCAAACAATTTGTGTTAGTTTATGTCTGAGCAAGAGGGAAATTACTACGTTTTGTACCTGTTTGTACACCTTGTCGAAGACATGTTTTAAGCCTAAGAACACAATACCCCGGCCAGGGCTTGAACCCTGGATTCTTATCCAGCATGCTACTATAAGCCTTTAGACCACCAAGCCTTCATCTGCTTAACTAGAATAGAGGAGTTTGAAATTATTGCACTGAATTTACACCCCCCCCCCCCCCCTAAAGTTACCATGATAAAAACTAGTCTTGTTCAATGAATATCCTATTTTCATCCCTGCTTACTTTATCTCTGCAGTTACTGGATGTGATGACGATATCAACTGTAGATACACTCTCTGGTCTTCAGTTAAAACAGCCCTCCACTTCTGTCCTTCACTCAGAAATGCATCACTTGTCAGAGGCTGCTTTTCATCCCTCTGTCGCGCTAGACTTCCTGGAAAATCTCTGATCTCCCAAGTAAATGATACAACTTTTTCATCTTTTCCATCGGGTAACTTTGGATCATTCTTCTACAAAAATTGACGAGAAGTTTCTCAGCAGTATTATTTTAATGCATAGTCCCTTACAATACGAGTTGATTTATCTTAGATTTTTTTTACCTTGTCATGTATGGCCCGGCGCAGTCGTTGGATTTCTGCACACTGCAGGTTGTAATGGCTGGTGGCAGCTTCACTGATGTGTCGGCTGTAATCCTCTCTCATTATTATTCGTGTACATCCAGTAACAGGGCATTCCACTGCTTTTTGGGGGCATTTTTGTTGGTGCAAATTGATTTGGTTGCTAAAAGAAAGACATTCATTTCCTAAGTTTAAGGTTTTTTCATTTTTGTGTATCAGACTTGATTTCTGTTCCTTGGCTTCTAGCTAACATAATGGTGCATTAATTAAGGCACATATTTCTTTTTTTTAGATTTTTCTGTTTCTAATTTCAATAGTTACACAGCTACCTACATTGTTTTAGAATTACATTGCATGTGGATATTTTCAACGAGGTGGAAATTATATAATTTTATGAAGTTACAAATTTTTATGGAGTTCTATGTTGTGTTTAAATAATTATCTTAACTCAATGCTAAATTAAAGGTGTTGATAATAAATTTTTACGTGGTACTGTGATCAAATTTTTCTCCTTGATATTTTACGTCTGTCACTTAGAATTCTATGAATGAGCGTAAAATGGGGTTTAACGTTTTGCAAATATTTGCATTAGTTCTGGACATATTTAAATGTGTAAAATATACAAATAAGATAAATAATGATGTCATACACTCAACCCAATGTTATCTCAAGTATATAAATAGAGTTATCAAAGGCAATATGCAGTGCATACCATTGAAACTTGGAGGCAAGGTTAATAGAAAGGAAACACATCTCTGGATGTAAGAGTTCTGCTCCCTATGGCAACTCACTCTTTTCCAGTTCCCATCCATTTGATGTTACCGATTTTCAGCTCTAAGAACAGTAAACGGGGCCACTAACTCGAATTAGCATAATTACATGCTTGCCGGTTCATGCATATGAAAATGGAATTCTCAAGGTGGCCAGAAATGCCTTTTATTTTGGGTACTTCTGTTACCTAGTATGTTGCCATGGCAAAAAGCTCGTATTGTGGAACACCCTTTGTAGGATCTTACTGTAAAGAATCAAACATTTCTGATTCTAAGTTGCTGATATTTTTTTTCACTGTATTTGATGAATATTGGGTCGAGTATATCGCGTCATCACTTGGCTAATTTGCACAATTTAGAAATGTCAATATTTGTGGAAAGAAAAGAGATATTTCAAAATAGTAAACAGATTTTTTCTTCTCGTACAGACTACTTGTTTTTTTCAAAATGACTTCAATTGAAAAGGTGCAATTTTCGTCATAGTACCACTGTAATCTTGCTGTGATAACATGCCATTCAGATGATCACACCTTCTATATTTAAGAATTTGTGTCATACCAATTTTTTTTAATTCTCTTCATAACTAGTGGTTTTCATTGATCAGTCACATTATAGTTGTGATTATAGAAATCTATTCTAACTCTAACAGACATCAAAATTTTAACCATGTTAATAAGTCTATTAAATATTATGTTAAGCCCGAGGGGGGTGGATCCCGGGCATATGTGGGTCATTTTACTTTTCAGAAGAATTTTTGTTCAAAATCCTCACTGTGGGGCTGGCCCAAAACTTGGTCAAATCTGATCATATATCCCCCGTTGTTCCGTCAATTTTTATTGAATATAATACGAGTAGTAAGCAGTAGTGTGTTTGTAAATTGAATTATGCGACTGAGTCCCATTCCTCTGTTCTAAAAATGCAAGCGTCCCCATCCTGGGACCCACATTCTTAGTCAAATTCCCGAGGGCGGGGAAGGAAATGGACGTCACAGTCCCACATATGCCTGGGGTCCCATCCCGTCGGGCTTAACATTGATGGATGCATAACGCGAAATCTGCGCTGAAAACATTTGTCCACAGTTTATCAGAAAGAAGTAACCAGTCCAAACGTAACCGATCAATGTGTAAAAATCTAAACTGTATCTCGATAACAAAGCTTTCATGATACTTCTTTAATCATTAACATTACAATTGAAATTCGATTCTAACCCAGCTAAAGGCGATCTGGCATTTCTCATCGGAGTGGTTGTACTTCACTTTCCATTCTTTTTAATTTCTTGTATTCATATCCTATATATGTAGATATAAAATAGTAGAACAACCTACCGTGTCAATTGCGTTCCGCATAAGGGGCATTGTGCTACAGAGAGACCGCACATCGAATCCCGGTGGCGATCTAGGCGATCCCTTACAACAAGCAGCTGACAATCTTGGCATCGAATCTTTTGTTTGCCGCAGGAATTTAGGTGTGCTGCTATTGCCTCCCTTGCCACCATCTGGCTACATCCTTCATTCGGGCATTTTTTTTTCATTTTACGGCATTCTTTATAGTGACACTCGGCTTGGGAGTAAGCACCTTTCCACTCGCAGTCTTGGTTTGTGCACTGTACTTCGAGACTTGTGATCACGTTATCCATTGCGACGTTTAAGGAAAGTTGGTCGCTTCTATATTGCACACGGCACTGGGGACAACTTGGTGCGCGGATTGATGCCAAATTAACCAGGCAATTTTTACATCCCAAATGCCCGCAGCCGAGGGTGACGGGCTTCTTCATAATGTCCAAACTGAAAAGCAATTGTGTTCATTGTCTGGACCGAAAATTAATGGCTCAAATAAGAAATAATATTGAAACTTCAACTCACCAAATATCGCAATGTAATCTTGGGTTCACTGTCCGTGAGAAAGTACAGTTGAATGCTGTGATACCATACATTGTAATACACTGTCGGATAAAAACTGTCCAAAACTGAGCGTATGCGAAGACGTTGCCTGTTTACGCGAACGAGCAAAAGTGATGCAGATGGTTTATTACAATGATCAAAAATGATTTTGACAGGTCATCATTTCCGGCTCGCGGAGAATAATTCCTTTTATTGGCGGATTTCACATGACGTTGATCTTCCTGTGATTTTTATTTCCATATGCATACCAGACATAACTAATCGATGATATCAAGGACATCAATGGAATCGATGAGTAATCAATAGGTAATCGATAGGTAATCAGTTGATTAGTCATTGATTATTGCCGATGATCAATAAGCAATCGATGAGTAATTGATACGGCACCAAATTTTTGTTCATCGATTAGTCATCGATTGCATTGATTAGTCATTGATTGCACTGTTTAGTCATTGATTTTTTATCCATTAGCTCAGATGCTAAGAAATCGTAACGTGTACAAATGTTCAATAGTCAAGCTTGTTATGTAACTGCCCTAAGTCGAAGTAGTTTTGTTTTTGCTGACAAAAAGCCAGAAAAATCTCGATAACCACGTTGACGATTATTGTCAGCGTACTTGTTAGTTTCATTTTCCTATTCAATTGTTATTTAATAAAGAGTTGGATAAAGTGTAATGGGATCTGCATGCAAACCTTTCTAAACCGGGTTAAAAAAAATTATCTGCATACCGCATTTTCTCTATTAAACGCCGGACCCCGATTAAGCGCCGGCCTCGTTTAAACGCCGGGTCAAAATTGCTAATTTTTAAACTGGTAATAGTTATCACTAAAGCTGCCCCCGCTTTCTTTTATTTCTGCTGATTGAAAACAATAATATTGAACGTTACTGTATGAACTAAAATTTTATATTTTTTGTAAACTATATCACCCATACTGTTCAAGTAACTTAGGCATCTTACCATTAATCTGATCCAAAGAATGAACTAAGTGAACTAAACCAACACATTCTGTTTAACTCATTCTATCACATGATATTCTTTACGTAATACTCTGACGAAGCGCATTCTGGAAAAAAAAATCAAACCTCAATCAACTGTTCGGCGGCTCAGTACCCGCCGAACATTTGATTGACATAGCCAAAAACGCATTTGCAGGAAGCTACAGGTCATACGGACGAATGAAAATAGCGGTCTGGAAGAGCTACAGGATTACTGTTGCCGTTACTGCTGCCGGGAGGGTGGTCATCTCAAACTCCCTATACATGGAGGTTTAACGTTTGTAAATATTTGCATTAGTTTTGTTGATATTTAAGTTTGAAAATTGCGTAAAATATGCAAATGAGATATCTGATGTTGTCATATACGATAGAGTTATCAAAGCCACCATTGAAACTTGGAAGCAAGGCTAATAGAAAGGAAACACATCTGTGGAGAGTTTAGTTCCCTTGGCAATACACTCTTTTCCAGTCCCCAACCACTTGATGTTATCCGATTTTCAGCTCGAAAATCTCTAAACTCGAATTAACATAATTACTTGCTTGCGGAAAACTTACCTTTTCCCGTTGCCTCAGAACATAAAATGCAGTAAACTGAAAAAAATTGCTGATCCACATAGATTTAAGTTTCGTGTTATTTCTTTGGAAGTCGAAGGTCGAGTAAGTAAGTAGAATCTCCTCGTTTTAGTGGACCCCTGGCTACTGCAACACACCTTTTTCTTCTGGCCCACTCGTTTCATCGCCCTACTTATAAGCGCCCTGTCTAAAATCTCTAAACTTTCCACTATTTTTTTAAAAAAAAGGGGGAAAATCTTTGCAATGATGACGCCAATTGTGCGTCCGTCTGCTATTTTACGATAACTGCACAAATTCTCGCGCGCTCATTGGCTAATTCTTGTCTTCAATAAGTGGAGAGACGGCAGAATTTGTAATTTATGCGATGCGGAAACTAGCGTGAGCGGACAATTTGATCGTCTGTTGTCATAAAAATAAACATTGATGTAAGTTTTTAATTCGTTTGTCCTGTTACTGACAACGAATTGGGTCTTGACATTGTCACAGTAGTCAGCGGATCCACTTGGCTATCGCCTCCACACTTTGACAATGCTTCGACGAAATTCATGATCAATAGCAGGACAGACGCATGTAAAACTGATTTCAATTTGTTGAATAGACCATAGGCAAGAACCAATAAAAATGCAAGAATAACTTGGGTTATCATCTCTGAAAAGTTGATAAACCACGCGGGATGTTGGTAGAACACGAGATTAATTCTACCAACATTACATTCCAGTTGGTTTTTCATGCTTCTGAACCATGGAAACTGGTGGTCTTTTGTTTTTATGTGACAATTAAGAAGACGCCCAAATTTTTCCATGAGTTTACCGGCTCATTATCCAGCCGATTGACCAATCGGAACGCTCGCATTGATTTGGTTATTAAACAGCTCTCGATAATGTTCGATGAACCATACAGCGGGCCATGAGTAAAACGCACCCCCTTCCCAGGCCCTAATTGCCGAAGACCATATTTTCATAAACAGCTCATTTAAGACCGTCTTGATTAAGAAACAGCGTCTAGGGTTTTACCTTGTGTAAACGTACAATGTCGCTACATTTTTTAGACTGTATTCGGAAAAGCTTATTTGTAACAGTTTACAGTAATTGGAATGCTCTATTGAAACAAAAAATACTGAGAGTTTATTGCGTTGATAACAGGACTTCATGAATTTACAAAAAAATGTTATAATTAAAGTTACAATTTCCTCGATTGGACTAGGTTTAAAAGACTCCTATTTTCTACCAATTTACTAGCCAAGTCGTTATCGTACATTATGTTATTCTAACAGAACTTGTAAATTTTACGATAGCGTGTTTAATAGGACTTTGTTTCATTCAATTTAGTGTGTAATCATACTCGTTATAATTATCAATTTAAGCGAATTTAATCATCACTGGTATCATAATAAACCGCATTGTACTCCGCTGTGACCTATTACCATTAAAAATACAACTTTCATCTCGCGTACCATTCTCTTCCATTGTGGATACCATTACACATTTGTAAAAGAAACTAACCAATTATAACTATCTGGGTGGCTTTAAATATAGAGGCCACCACGTTTGGGGAAATAATCTGATCAAATACTAGCATAAAATTTTTTCGTAAAAAACTGAACCCTGACTGTCATATAGTACAAAGTTACAATCATGTTTTGAAGCCGTCATATCTAATATCCTTATTTCTTAAAAGCCAACAGTACTAATTAATTGTGAAACTGATACAACTTTACCATAGCTTTGGCGAACTCCTATTCATGAACTCCTATTTTTATTTAAACCACGTACCAAGAGTTGGGTGCTAGGGAGTGGGGGCTTGAATTTGAAGTACACTAGATTTGCATTTTTAATCGTTTTCCTTCTTTCTCGTCGTTAACAGAAAAGATCAAAAAGTTAATAATATCAGTAGACAAAATGTAACGTCTGGCCCCAGTTGTTCAAAGGCTGGATAACGTTATCCATCCGAATAAATTGCGTTCAAGTGTGTAAAGTTTATAACCTGGGCCAGGAATCTTGTTCGAATTAACAAATTTCATATTCCGCCGGCAGTAATTTTGGTCGACCTCGTAGCTGGATGGAGCAAGTGAATACAGAAAAACTTTGTTTGGTCATTTCACTGGTGTTTAACGTTGCGCGCTTGGCCCTATCTTGGTTACATGACAATGCATGAACTTATAATAAGTCATCGAAAAGCGAAATTCCAAGTAAAAGGCGTTATTATCATGAATGTCAACGAAAGAACGCCAATTTTTAACGCACCGCTTTCGCTATGATACGCTAGAGGTTATGAATGATCGTTTTCACACTCTTAAAATACCCAGGCCCTTCTATTCGAATTCAAATCTTGGGTGCGAAATCCAGTTTCGTCCAATTTGGACTTACTGTAAAGCGTAATCAAACGCCACATTCATAACACTGTATCCTTCCCTTGTGTCTTCTCAAAATTAGAAATATTAGAGGTGAAACGCATCGAAAGTCAATAGTCAATATATAGCAGTTTGAATGGATGATAGTGTATCATGACGCTCAAATTTGTATCACCATTTTAAGTACGGTTAACTTACAAACTAAGATGATTTCTGAAAAACATTCGAGCAATAATGGCAAAAATTATGTTACCCAAAAATAAACTCCTAGCATAATAATATTTTTATGAACGGTAAGAAGATAAGATCGTATCGAGATTTAAGCTCGCAAGCTGACCCCGCGAAAGAAAATTGAACTTGAAGTTATACCTATTTCAATTAGAACGGACGTTTCGCTTTAGTTGAAAACACGTGCAGTAACACACCCATGAAGCATTATTACGAGGTTTCACATTAACTTTCTCGGAAATGCTTGGCGATTTCATCGCGGGGTCACTTAGAGAAATGTACTACAGAGAGAGGTTTAAATAGTATTCAAAAAGTTAATATTCTGCATGTTGATTTTAGTAAATAATTTTTGCATTCATTGGTCGAACTTTGAGCGGAATCCTTAAAGAGCTGCTTCGGTAACTACATACTGAGGGGGCAAAATTGCCAGAAAATTGTGCATGATTTGCACGTGATGCCCCCCTCTCCACTGCCGCCACATCCGCTCGTCAAGGTACGATTGAAGATCTTCTTTTTTAATACCTCTACGTGTCTTTTGTTCCAACTTAAGACCATTCCAGCAAGACTCTATCTCCTGTGTATGGACGCCAGTAACAGGGTCTACAAAGTGTCGAGCATGTACTACAATTCGGTGTGCTGCAACGTTGTTTACACGTCGTGCCATGCCTCTGTATGCAGCCCAGTCATCGGTGCAGACTTCTGTTCCTGGGCGGATACACCTTGAGATTATTGGATCCAGTGTGGCGATGTCCCGTCTCTCGACAACTTGGAAGTATCCCCGTGCCGGGCTAAATTCGGTAGTTACTATGCCAAAAACCCAAGCATCCCTCGCTCTTCTCCCTCGGTTGTACTGCAAACAGGCGTACACTTTTGTTACTGGAGGTCATTTTTTCTTGACCACAATATAAATTACTGCGGCATAAATTTTTTTGGGACACATAAAAAGAACGTAAAGCTAAACATCCCTCCTTTCCGGCTACGGGTCTTTACTATGCTACAATCATAGACAAAAGTCTTGGGACAAATTTACATTTGTGGCGCTTTTTCAAACTCGCCAAACAGTCACGCGCGAATTCCTCTTCACTTGGTCAGCCCTCCCCCCCCCCCAGCCCCCCACTTACAATGTTGAACACGTGAACACGTTATTTCTCCAGAGTTTAAACATTGTATGGGGCGGGGGGAAGCAACGCAATTTAAAACGGATAAACACAGAATATTAATGCAATTACTCAAGTGTCCCAAGGAATTTTGTCCACCATTGTCTGATTTTCACGTCTCATGGAAAAATGCACAATTACGATGTTTTTTATCCCTAAAGGCATTTAGGACCCGAGAGTGTGAACATCTGAGCTTATCTTAGTGACCACCGTAACAGTTATTACCACTTGTTTCAGTAGGTTCAAATATAGTAAAGTGCTATACTCTTCGGGTAGTGACGTCAGCGTTCACTGGTCACCTCGCACGGTACTCAGCGGCGAAGAAGGCACCGCAAAGTATCGTCTAAGAAAGCCAGCGAAAATATTTTTTGGCCTGACAGTTATGGTACTTTTTGGAAATAAGTTCACAAAAGTCTTGGCACAGCACACTGGCAGTGAATACAACGTTACTCACTTAATTCTGTGTAGAATAGTTAACTTTAAAAGAATTCTTAATAATGAGAAATGAGAACCGTGCTTGCAGAGCTCAAAATTAAGTTTTTCCCAGCAATAAAAGTGTGGAAAGATCGATTGCTAAGTACAGTTGACTTCAACTTATCTCAAATGTGATCTTTTGGAAATAGTTAGGCAGATTTTAAGGTTTTAAAGTGAGTACCGTGGCCGAGAACCGCTGAGTTATGCAAACAAAAAGGGACCAACTCATTGCGCATGACATCAAAAAATTTCACACAATATCATTTCCTAAACAAATAAAGGGAAATGACTCCCAATGGCTGGAAACAACTTTCAAATACTTGGTTCGGTACCTTTTGGGTGAAAGTAGTGTTTGCGATGCACGCTCACTGCATGCATGCATCACATATTCATGCTAGTTTACCTCGAGATTTTGCTCGCTGTTCGACAGGAATTCCTGTCTTTACACCATGGCATTTTATTTTTTAACTTAAATTCAGACAATCATGGAAAAGTCTTGGGACAATTTACATTTGTGGCGCTCTTTCAAACGTGCCAAACACTCGCGCGCGAATGCCTTTAAACTTGGTCAGCCCCTCCCCCCCAGCCCCCACTTACAATGTTGGACACGCGTACAGGTTATTTCTCCAGAGTTTCAACATTGTTTGGGGCGGGGGGGAGGTTGGTAAAGCAACGCAATTTAAAACGGATAACAGTGCTTTCTTAAAACTCCGTTTTGAAAACAGAGAAAATTAATGCAATTATTCCAGTGTCCCGAGGAATTTTGTCCACCATTGTATTTTCAAGTGCTTGCTGGCTTTATTGGTTATGTCTAGGTCGATTTGTTATTATGCCTTGTCCTATCAGTTTTACAAACTTTTAAATTTTCAAGAAGGATGAGGAAAATATGAAATGTTGAAAATTTGATAGCTTTGGAAAATTGAATTGAAGAATTAGTAAACGGATACCAAACAGTCCCCTAACAACCTGCGGCTCTCATTTTGGTCAGGGTGGCCAACTCGGCGGTCTAGTAGCGTTACTAATCCATTTTAAGCCTAACAATTTCCTTTTGATAGTACTTCAAATTTACGCCTATTCACGTGTGCCCCCGCCTTCATTAAAATTTTAGGATACAATTAAAGGAAGTTGGCTGGACAAATAATTTCATTTTTAACAATTATTTTAGGTAGCGAAAACCAAGAAAGCCCAAAAGGTAATAGCGACAAAAGCCGTTATCATAATCTGACCAACAGAGTTTTGTCACCCGCGATACGTTTAAAACTACTTTTGAATATTTACTATGTTTATAGTACCGTACATTGAGGAGTTTTATCTTTCTGTTCCTTTGATACTACAGTGGTGTTGATTTTGTGGGAACAAATGAATGGGCTGTAAATGGTTTTTCGTCCTGGAAAAAAAGCTTATGTACATCAAAGAACAGAATAAACAATAGTCACCATCATGTCATTCAGAATGATAACATTTGATGGAATGTAGTCTGTGTTTTTGTCTTTTTAGTTATTCGTGTGGAGAGTTTCATACTGGTACGACTACCCAAACTGTACTGATTTAAAAACTAGTTTGTTAAGTTGTTTCGAGCTAACTTAGATTTCGATTCCTCGGTCCAATATCTTCGAAAATTATCATGGTTTGCATTTCTGTCTGTTTTTCTAAAGATTTTAACATTCAGTTAGCAATCTCACCTTAGCCTTGTGATTGAACTTGCTCTCGTCGCACTTAACGACGACGCCTGGTCCTCCGAATGGTACGAAAGGCCTCTCATCTAGATCTCTGGAACATACATCTTGCAGGCGTCGGTAAATTTTTGACACCAGGCCAGGGTTGACAGCTAATCTCCGTGATGCTTGACGTTGGGAATCTTCAGAGACAAAATAGTAGATTGCGAGGAGCAGCGTCCCTAGTGGTACGCGGGGAAACTCTTCGAAAAAACTGTTGGTGCGCAAGCTCCTTTTCTTCTTGCAGCCGCTGCAGCGCCTATTATTAAGAGAATAAAAAAGTCCATGTCATTCAGAATGATAACAAATCTTACTGATCGTTTAGATCCGTCCTAGTTAGAGTGGAAAATAAAGGGTTTTTTATTCAGTTAAGTCTATTCCATGAGCCTGAAGGAAAAATGCAAAAATTAATTTATGAAGCCACGGTTATAATGCCAATTTTCCTTGGCATTCTTACCCCAGCACTCCAATATAATGGGCATGAACGTGTATGCCGCTATACGTCAAAACTGTGTAGAATCACACTCCAATACGCCACAAGCAATCTACACTGGTCCAAACTTTGTTTTGCGAGATAATCTTACTTACCAATGGAATCCATCAACATGATTGCCATTCCTCTGTGTCAAGACCATGTCCGCGTTACACTGTGCACAACGAAGTGGATCGGCCAGCAAAAAACGCCGTTGGAGCCACTGAATCAAATTCAAACGCGGACCCCGTTGCAAATCTATACATTCGTTTAGATTCATGACTGCACAAGAGGGTGATCCACAGTGAGCGAGAAGTTCAATTAAGGTGTTATAGCAGCTTTTCTCTTGCTTATCTTACGTGTTAGAACCTGTGAATCTCACTTATAACAAGTGAAAACCCACAACAAAAAAAAAACAAGGTAACAATGAACAGGGAAACAATAGCTCAAAACTTAATGATAAAACTATCAAAACTTTTTTAAATATCATCTTTGGGCTATTTACTAACAAGATCGCTTTTTTTCTTTCGCGCGACACTAATTGGGGCTGCCGTAACATGAAAAGCGAGACAATTTTGTTAACAAAAGGCCTTGTTATGCAGCTCGAAACTGACATAACATGGCCATCTTTGAATAATGGCGGCGGCAGCTTTGAAATACTCAAGGGACTTTCAAAATTTCTCGGACGGGAAATTTGAACGTTCCTGAAAGCGAAGAACCAACAAATTACCCCCGGGGGAGGTATTCGGCGGGTACAATTTGTTGTGAGTATTGTTTCGCAGGTGCGGCTGGTGGGGGTTGTCACTGAGGACATCGACGATTTCACTATTGCTGACATTGTTGTTTGGTTTCACTGTTGGAATATTAAGTGTGAGCTCCTTTTATCCCCCTTAAACTTTGTGATTGGAATGTTCAAGGAAATGGTGTAAAATATTTGCAGAAATTGGAAGAAAGATTAGATCAGTTAAAATACTTTTAGTTTAGAATTTGTTCATTTTCGGGTCATTTTTCGTTGCAAGCTGGTATCGGAAGTGTACTGTCGCCTTAATTAAACTGTTCATATTCATACTGGACAAAAATTCGATTATCCTCAACAAGCGACAGATTTTGCGGTTGTTTCACCTTGCTGCATTATTCATTCACCCAAAAGATTTCATGTTAGCACTTGCTTTCACTATGATAGCCTGCGTAGCTGGCGGGATGCGAGAGGGGG